>NWSH02000537.1:56676-75203 GCA_002382865.2 Heliothis virescens
CAACAGTTTAAGTATTCTGGGTCTCAGTTGTTCTGAGGATGCAAAAATAGATGCCGATGTAACGCATAGGATTTCAAACGGCATGCAGAGATGGAAGCCACTCACTGTGTTCTATGTGATGCAAAAATGCCTGTTCCTATCAAAGGGAAAATCTATAAAACAGCTGTTAGACCTGCCATGCTGCACGCAGCCGAATGTTGGCCACTAGTGCGATCCACCGACAAAAACTTCACACCACCGAAATGAAGATGTTGAGATGGGCAGGCGGAGTAACTAGACTCGATAAAGTAAGAAACGAGTACATAGAGGAAGTTTCAAAGTCGTTCTATTGGCGAAAAACTGGTGGAAAGTCGCCTAAGATGGTACGGGCCATAATAATGAGAGAGAGGACATGAGCATGCCGTAACAGAACCATAGCAATCCCGAAAAGAAGAAGGGCAGGGGTCGACCGCCTGCAACGTGGTTGTCCACCGTGACCCGTAACCTAAAAACTCCCAAATAAATCCACAGACAACCCAGGACAGAGCAGATTAACGAGGAGAGCCGACCCCAAATGATGAGAAGTGGCAAAGGAAAAGAAGAGAAAATCATCTATGTATTTTTTTTTAACACTAGCTTTTGCCTGCGACTTCGTACGCGGAGGATCCGCGTACGAAGTTTTTTTTATACATAATCATATTTTTTCATCGTTTAAACCTTCCCCGATCTGTACAAACGTTTTAAGACCAAAATAAAGCCCGATCGGTCCAGCCGTTCTTGAGTTATGCGCTTACCAACACATTTAGCGATTCATTTTTAGGGTTCCGTAGCCGAATGGCAAAAAAACGGAACCCTTATAGATTCGTCATGTCTGTCTGTCTTCTGTCTGTCTGTCTGTCTGTCTGTCTGTCTGTCTGTCTGTCTGTCTGTCTGTCTGTCCGTCCGTCCGTATGTCACAGCCACTTTATTCCGAAACTATTAAGACTACACAGTTAAAACTTGGTAGGTAGATGTATTATTACTCGCTTTACGACTTTTGTACAAAAATAAAAAAATAATAATATTAGGGGAACTCCCCATACATGGACTGAAACTAAAAAAATTTTTTTTCGTCTAACCTATACTTGTGGGGTGTCTATGGATAGGTCTTAAAAAATGGTACTGAGGTTTCTAAAACCATTTTTTCCTAAAGTCAATCATTTTAGAGTAAGACACTCCCAAAGTGCCAAAATGTGTGTCCCCCCCCCTGTAATTTCTAAACTACCAAAGTGAAAAATCTGAAAAAAATATATGTTATAGATCTCAATAAAAACTACCAACCAAAATTGGTTTGAACAAGATACAGTTAGTGGTTTTTGAGATATAGCTCTTTTTCAGTAATTGCAAATTATAACTTTGTTATTCATATATTTGTGTTTTGGCTAATTGTAGGTAATAAGTACGTTTGTTTTTCATAGATAATGGAACGGAACCCTTCGTGTGCGAGTCCGACTCCCACTTGGCCGGTTTTTATATTATAGATTTTCCTACGCTTGTTGAAGAAGGTGGGGGCTTACATTTTATTGTTAAGTAGTGTATTTTTTTCAGGGACCAAGATAAATATCAAAAGCACTACTAACCAATAAAGTTGAAGCCCTACTTCAACAACCGTAGGAGATAAGAGAGAGTTCATAAATATTGTACCCACAAATATATACCCTATCCCCGATTTTATTTGAATGGCAAACAGCAGAGCAACCTTTTGTCGACGTTGAATTTAATGATAAAGAGTTCTATTTATAGGATTACGAGTAGGCGAGTAGGTAGCTAGGTACGTACCATGGACTTTGTCACTGAATACAAACGAAAAAAGAACAACACGTTAATGCGCTGTAGGTTTGAAAGGATTAGCTCTGAGGATTAGCTATATGTATACCTAAGTACTTATGCTACGACTTGATGTGATGAGAAATGGAAGGAGTTGGCCTGGCTGTAAAAATAAAGTAGTTGTCTGTGGATAAGTTCTAGGGTTACAGTTATTTTGAACGTATCGAACAGAATTGCATTTTGTATTACGAGGAGTAACTCCGAATAGCCGACAGCCGACAGGCGCAGCCACGAGACGCACGCTAGCTTGCCTTGAACATCTGGCTCATGACATTATCTTAATGACGAGCCATATGCCTGCGCTAGCGATGTGCTCATATTATGCTCACTCATCGTTAATGGATTCATCCTAAACTGGTTAAGAGATTTCGTCATTTACAGTTTTATCTTCTGATATTATAAAAGTAATACGACCAGTTTTACGAGCTCCAAATAATGTTCTAAATAACTATCTGACAGGTAGTGCCATAGAAATCGTTATAATTTTGAATACTTTTCTATGTCATGAGTTCCGTTAAAGTCTGAACATCAAACTGCAGCGGGTTCGTATTTCCGATACCATCCAAGTTGCACCTGTTTACCGGAGGGTGCTTGCGTGTCGTTGTCTACGCACAGCTAATAAGTCTATCCAAGTGATCCTGTAACAGTCCTGTAAACGTCTACGTTACTTTGAATTATAGGCTTTATGATATTCACATAGATCGTACCAAACAAATAGAGAGGTACGGTTTTAAAACAACGTGATGTTATGTGATTAATTATGTTATAAGTCACATATCCACTACCGAACCTTGACCGGCCAACCCGTGCGCTGTTATATAGAAATCTGCTAGCTCATCACTTACTTGCATATTTACTAATAGTTTCATGTGAACTGTACACCTACGGTAGGTGATGCAAGTATAGGGTTGCCATCTCTAAAATTTGGAAAACAGGACAAAACGCGTGAAAACCCCGGATTTTAGAGTCCAAAAGCCGGACATGTCAACAAGATCTTTTACGAACGGGCCATGCAGTGGCGTAGCTAGGTTACCGGGGGCCCCGGGGCAAATAGCAACATGAGGCCCCTCCAGTGGCGGCGATGCCTAGGTTGGGACCCGGGATATCTTGTTATTTTTCTATTAAGTACCGTCAAAAACGACAAATTGATACTTAAAATTGACTTTTCTGTATTTTTGAAAGACCGAGATGTCGCGTTTGGGTTCTTGATGATCATAAGTAAGATCTAATGAGCTTGAACTTTTTGGAGAAATGCTTAATTAAGTCTTCACCGTCAATTCATAAATGTAAAGGAAAGGGTTAAGTAAGATGCGCGAGCGGAGCGAGCGCGAAATTTTTATGTTGTAAGTAGAGTTGTTTTGGTTTTTGACAAATCCTATAAAAAAATATATATCGCCTCTGAAGGCGCGAGTGAAAAAATGTTTGGGGGAAAAAAGCACTAGCAGTAACAGAATTCGCGATTTTTTAGTTTTTTGGACGGGTGATGGACAAGCGAGTGCAATTTTATTATATGCTTGAATAAAAAAACAGCAGGAAATAGTGACAAGATGCGTGAGCGGAGCGAACGCCACCTTTTTTGTTATTTTGAGAAATCTTTTATAGTCACGATAGTTTTTGGAACACGATAGTATTTCTCAATCCTTCTGACTGTCTGAACATCGTTAAAAATTTTAATTCAAA
This sequence comes from Heliothis virescens, assembly GCA_002382865.2. Lineage (NCBI taxonomy): Eukaryota > Metazoa > Arthropoda > Insecta > Lepidoptera > Noctuidae > Heliothis > Heliothis virescens. The sequence continues at coordinate 60,202 of NWSH02000537.1, forward strand.
ACACCATTAGAGGTGAACAAGTTGAATACTGATTACTTAGAAGATTTTTCAACCAGATAATTACAGTTTTGGGACCGTGCTTGCTAGGTTGATAAGTAAGACATGGTAATTTCTAGGGTTCCGTACCCAAACCGTAAAACGAGACCCTATTACAAAGACTTCCCTATTCGCCTGTCACAGACAGTTAAACAGTTGAATTGTTTACAGATGATGTATTTTTGTTGCCGCTATAACAACAATTATTGAAAACTAGAATAAAATAAGTATTTTAGGCTATGTTCCCATAAAACAAACGTGATTTTAACTGTTTTATAGCTAATAGTATGCAACCTTCCATGTGCAAGTCCTAGTTGGCCAGATGTTGATATTTAGAATATGCGCGAGCGAAGCGAGCGCGAAATTTTCGCAAAGTCGGGTCGCAACCTGTCTTTATTTATTGTAAAAATGAGCATAGTGCGTGTCTCGCGGGCGGGCGACCCAATTTCTTTTATTTTTTAAAACCCGGTCTACAAATGAAACCTTCCCCGGACGCTCCCCGGACGCCCTCTAAACGAGGACAAATCCGGGAAAACCCGGACGGATGGCAACCCTATGCAAGTACCTATAAGTAGTATCATGGCAGTTCTACGTCGCCCAAGTAGACGAAGTCGCGGGCAGCCGCTAGTCATTAATATATACGTTGAAAAGAATCAGTCCCAAATACGATTTCAGAGGAATTCTGCAGCTTGATACATAAATAGTTGGTAGTACAGCGGTTTAATCTACAAGATACATGTAATAAATCTGTAGAGAGGTCAATTCTGTATATGATTCTGTACATGAAATATATTTCCAAAATAACTATCAGGGGGTGATTAGGGATCGAAACTAATGCACAAAATGCAACCAGTAGAATTTTGTCTGTCTGTCTGTTTGTATAACCGTTATAGAACTAAAAACTACTCGACTCCACGGATTTTAACGAAACTTGGTACAGTTATTATTCATACTCCTGAGCTGGTTATAGTATACTTTTCATCACGCTACGATCTAGAGGAGCAGAGCAGTGAGGGGAAAGATCTTTGATTATGACGACCCCTTGCAGCTGGCATAAGCGACATGATCCGCGTACGAAGTCGCTGGCAGAAACAAGTAAATAAATAAAATGACAAAAATAGCCGTTGACCTTTGAAATCCTGTTATCTAAGTAGTTATGAACCACCCATTATATTTTGCTAAATAAGCGAGAGTGTCCACTCTGTCAAATAGGTACTTTGCTAAAGTCAGTTTAGACGGCATCTACGATACGTTTGCCTTGATACTTTCTGTCAACGGTATTGTAGTATGGATGTACTTGCATAGTGACATCCAGCTCTGTCTGTGAGAAGCCGTCCTCAGGCAGGAACCTACAGTGCCGGTTTCATGCAGCTGCGCTGTTGAATATTCCCGCTATGACAACTGCTGAGAGCTCTTAGGAAAACTATGCGATCAAGGTTCAACCTGAAACAAAAACATTTTTAAGTCATTTAACTGGTGTCAAACGCTATCTGCATGTATTATAATAACATCGTATCTTATCTTTCATAATAATATTCTTGGCTGGTTATTGTGATAGCCAAATCGGTATATTTATGCTATATGTATATTACCTACTTATATTGAAAAATAAACTTTGGCTATGAAATACAGAGTGATCAAGACATAATTCCTGACACACCTAGTCACGAGGTAAGTTCTTTTCTTTAGTCTTTTGAAACATTATTTTATACTCCTACCAGTCACTGTTTTTATTTAAATGAAGCAAATGAATTCTGTTGGAAATGAAATCGGACGAGGCCATAAATATGTTTAGAGGTCAGTGTAGTGACCTATACTATTTATGGCAAGTGTTGATAGAATGTTGACTTGTCCTGTCGTTATCTGTTGAACAGGATAGCCTGCATCGTGTGATCAATACAGTTACATTCCTTGCAATAACTTTTTAACGATATCCTCCACAATGAGGCTCAGAAACAACATGAATTCCCTCTTCACCTGCTTTCAGTAGCTATATTGTAACTGTCTGTGACTCGCACGTAACTGCCTCAAGTTTTTTTTTTATCTTTTTAGCACTCTTAGAGTTCCGTAGCCGAATGGCAAAAAACGGAATCCTTATGATTTCGTCACGTGTGTCTGTCTACCTGTCTGTCCGTCCGTATGGCACTGCCACTTTACACCGAAACTATTAAGACTACATACTTAAAACCTAATAGAAAGATGTATAATATTATAGAGGGCTCTCGATATCCCAACCGAAACTAGACATGTCTTTTTTCATCAAACCTTTACTTAATTTTGGGGTGTTTATAGATAGGTCTTTAAAAATGAGACTGAGGTTTATAAAACCACTTTTTTAGGGTTCCGTACCCAAAGGGCAAAATGGGACCCCATTTCTAAGCCTCCGCTGTCTGTTTCCAACACCAATTGACCAATTTTACTGGAGTTTCCGTCATGCTACAGCGCAGAACATCTGCTTGCTATTCGGTCTGAGTAGGGGCGCCTTTATACTCTTTCACTCTACGTTGTTCCTTCTCATGATTTATATTGAGCTTGGATGACCATCCCTAGTACTGCTTAAGCCGGTTCAGCCCTTAAAAATGCGAGTGAAAGCATAACAAAAGTTACTAACGTTTTGCGAAGGAATCAAAATTTGTTACATTAAAGGATACTAGATGGCGTTATGTGCTAAAAAAATTAGGTTACTGATTTTTTTATAGGTATATTTTTGTGCGACGGTAACTGTCTGGACAAACAGATTGTTGATTTATTTTTAATTATTGAAGTAAGTATGTTGTGAAGATCAGGATTGAATGTTGAATTGCGTAACATCCAACCTGCTTGCAGTGTGAAATTGCCTCGTTGGTCGCATAGCCGACTGCTGTGCACGAAGTCTCGGGGACGATTCCCGGGTCGGGCTGAAATCGCTTTGTGGGTTTTAGAAACCTTCACAAAGCAGCCCGGAGTCCGAAAGTTGGTGATTGATACACCCGTGCATCGGAGAGCACGTTAATGATTGTCCTGCGCCTATCCCCGGTCGGGTCGGATTTTCCGTCCCAGCGGGCTATGAGAGTGAGGGAATAGGGAGTGCATCTGTGTCTGCGCAAATGCTTGTGCACTATAATATGTCCTGCGCGGCTAGCTGATCTCCTTACTTGAGATCAGTCGTCACGGCCGACAATCGGCCTTGGACGTCATTTTTTGTATCCCAACTGTGATGGGCGGGCAAGGTGTTTGCTACTGGTGTTTTTGAGTTGGTGCATCATTAGACAGGTGGTCCACGTTTACCAGGAGGTGTGGTGGCTTATGTCAGTAACACAAACACACGCATTGCAAATGTTCGCGTGCAGAGCGGGTGAGGCGCGTGGTATCAGCGAGCGGCTGACGTCAGCGATAGCGCTGCAGGTACGCGCAGGACGCAGGTGTTCGCGGGGGACCGGTAAGTCACTTTATCAGACGATAACTCTTGCAAAAATAATATTGAGCATACTTACACACTAAGTTCGTGCACTATGTAAGGCATACGTGTTCTTGTGCCGCACCTATTTATTGTTAAGAAATTAAATATGTATAGGTGTATTTATTTATTTATGATTTTTTTGTACACACACAATAGAGACAAATAACAGGAAAGACAAAAAAATTACAAAGGTAGTGCTTATTACTAAAGAAATCTCTTCCAGCATACCTGCGAAAGGATAATAAGAATGAAAGAGATGTAGACAGTGTGTAAAATGAGTAAAGGTAATAGAAATTATATTGAAAGAATATAACTGTATATTAAACCTACATAAACAATACATGCATAACTAATACTCTACAATATATACCTACATAAATGAATAGATACATATATAAATATATAAAATAAATACAACCAACTATGAAGCGATGGACAGATAGCGTTCTTTTAGTCTCCTCTTAAAAAGTCCAACAGTTTGACAATCTCTAATCTCATGGGGAAGGGAATTCCATAACCGAACAGCATGAACGGTGAAAGAATAGGAATAAAAGTCGGTGGAATGGGAGGGGAATTTAAGAACCGTTCTAAGATGCGACCTGCAAGGCGCATCATTAGACCGGACGAAGGAAAAGCGCTCTCGCAGGTACGATGGGAATCTAGGGTTATGGAGGATATTGAATAGCAAACACAAAATACGAGAGTTCCGGCGAAGTCGAATGGGGAGCCACTTGAGAATGTTGCGAAAGCTAGAGACATGATCATACATCTTGAGATTAAAGACAAAACGTAGGTATACAGATATTTTGCAAACGCTCAAGCTTGTTTAAGAGCTCCTCGGTGGCATCCAAATAACAGGCATCAGCCTGGTCAATAATGGGCTGGATTAGGGTTTGAGCTAAGGAGATTTTGGTTTTTGAGGGTAAGAAGTTCTGGAGGTACTTGAGTGAGTGGAATGTAAAATGCACCTTTCTACTGATTTCAGCCACTTGGGCTGCCCAGGATAAATTGGAATCAATGACCACACCAAGGTCTTTAGCCGTGTCACAAAAATCTATTGTGACTCCGTTCAGGCACAGCGGGGTTAACGCAGTTAGGTCAAGCCTATTTCGCAAATTCCTTCCACCAATAATCATGGCCTTGGATNGAGGCACAGCGGGGCTAACGCAGTTAGGTCAAGCCTATTTCGCAAATTATAATATCTTAACAATAAAATGAACATAGGCACGTTAATGATATTGATCAAAAATAACAGAAAGGAATCTAGTCCCATACACGTAAACGATAGCTTGGTTACTCTGAGCAAGTGGTTTGCCGCGAATAACTTGCTTCTTAATTCTTCCAAAACATTGCATAGAAAAGCATTAAATTCTCGTTACCTAACGTAACACCAGTAGGGCTCAATATCGTTCTGGACAATAATAATTTAAATGTTGTTAGTCAAACCGTTTTCCTGGGCATCACCATTGACTCTAAATTGCAATGGGGTGCTCACATCTCAGCACTGTCAAAAAGGCTGAGTTCCGCAGCTTATGCAGTCAGAAAAATAAGACAGATTACTGACGTTGCTACTGCTAGGCTCGCGTATTTTGCTTACTTCCATAGCATTATGTCAAATGGTATTTTACTGTGGGGTGCAGCGGCTGACGTACTCGTACATTCAATCTTCGTTCTCCAGAAAAGGGCAGTTCGCGCAATTTATGGCCTCGGCCCTCGCGAGTCTCTAAGAGAATTATTTAAAGAAATTGACATAGGTACTCACACTACCTTCTCTTTATATTCTAGAAAACATCATGTTCGTAGGCAAAAACTTAAATCAATTAAGTGATATATCACTTTTAACAATAAATTGATTTAAGTCTTGTATTAATGGAATGTATCAAGAAACAAGCACAAACTAGTAGTTCTGAGATTAAGATTAACGAAATCAAATAAATCGTTTTTAGGGAATTGTGTCCGATTTTACAACAAGCTGCCTAAGTGTGTAACCGATCTCACGGATATAAAATTCAAAAACACTGTAAAATCCACCCTAATTAAAAAAACCTTACTATAATATTCAAGACTTCGTTGACGATAAAGATATTTATGGCGCTAACTCATCTCTGCATGTGTGGCTTCCCTGGCAATTGCAAACAAACTACTTTTTCTTCTCTTTTTGTATTGTATAGATTTACAGTTTACCTTTCAGTTGCATTATATAATTTTATCAGCCTACTATTGTTATGTAATAGAATGTTTGTGAACATAAATATTACTTTTTAAAAAGAGTGTCTATGGAGTTTCTTGCCGGCTCTTCTCCATGAGACCAACTTTTTGGAACCGTNCATTTAAAAACACTGTAAAATCCACCCTAATTAAAAAAACCTTACTATAATATTCAAGACTTCGTTGACGATAAAGATATTTATGGCGCTAACTCATCTCTGCATGTGTGGCTTCCCTGGCAATTGCAAACAAACTACTTTTTCTTCTCTTTTTGTATTGTATAGATTTACAGTTTACCTTTCAGTTGCATTATATAATTTTATCAGCCTACTATTGTTATGTAATAGAATGTTTGTGAACATAAATATTACTTTTTAAAAAGAGTGTCTATGGAGTTTCTTGCCGGCTCTTCTCCATGAGACCAACTTTTTGGAACCGTGCAACTAGTGTGACGTTTCATAGGAGCCTGCAATTGAAATAAAAACGTTTGACTTTAAATTTGACTAAAATTATTATACATAATTGTTTTTGCTTCCTACAAGTCGAGCTTACTACGGAATTCAATATGCTGTCTATCTCCGGATTTGCTTACTAAAGATAGGCATTTGACATTACTTGTACGGGGCTAATGTCAAATTCTATCTCTAGTAAGCAAATCCGGAGATAGGTAGATAGGTTATTGGGAACCGCCGTTAGTAGTGCACTAGCATTAGCAACCATAATGTGATCATTATCGGCAGTTCAATATATTCCATCTGGGTATCTATCTGTTTATTTACATACTAGAAAAAGAATTTGATAACTAATTGGCTTTTGCAAATTCATATTTCTAGTAGGTAAGTACCTACCTGAGCAACACAGCAGGCAGATCGAATAGGTATTGGGGAAAACTCAGGAATCAGTTAGGAGTAGGAACATCTACATAAAAATATTGGGTTTGTTACATTTTGGGTACATTTTATTTCAGAATTTCATTGCTTATTTCTTACACTAAACAGATAAATAAAAAAATTAATAATACACATTGATCAACATACAGATCAATCCTCTCACACAGCAGAGATTAACATTGAGAAAAATACTTAAATTATACCTAGAACAAACAAATCGTTCTGTTCAACTCTTCAGCTCACAATATCACAGTCATGCCAGGCAATAACACTTAGTGTTTGACTACGGGAGTATAAACAAATTCTATAATAAATTAGATACTTAGACGATAAGTGAATGTGACAGGAGCGTCGTGCACAAGTGCAGCACGTGCGGCTACAGCGAGCGAGTGGTGTCGGCGGGTGCGGGGGAGGGCGCGGGCGGGGTGCGCGGGACGAACATGAGCGGGATGCCGCCAACGATGTTCTGCACGATGCTGGACTTGGGGTCGGACACCAGCTCGCGCCGCGTCTCCGGCGCCGGCGCCACCGTGAACTTGGCGAGCACCGCCGCCAGCCCCGCCAGTGACTGCATCTGACCCAGCCGACCTCCTGCAATAACACAAAACATGTTTCCTTAATTTACTACTCAAATAACTTGACCTTACTAGGAATGTATGATTTTATGGTTGTACCTATATCTAAGAGCAGCTATATTTAACACTGCAGCTAGGGATTGCAATCCGGTAACATTTTCAATCCGGCCGGATCCGGCCGGATTGGCGTGAATCCGACCGGATCCGGCCGGATCCGGCCGGATTAGCAAATGTGCTGAAGGGTATATGTACTTGGCCCTCACTTTCGGCATGACGGGTCCACACCGGGCACGGTTGCTTCGGGAGGTACCTGCCTGTCCCCGTGGCGGCAATTGGCGGTGGCAAACTCTCGCGCCCAGCCGTGGTTCAAGCCATGGTGAGGGGCGAGAGGGAATGGGATGCCGTCGCCTCCTTCTGCCGAGCAGTTATGCTAGAGAAGCAAGCGGCGGAGCGACTGCGAATTCGCGCCGCTCATCCCAGCCGCCGCTGTGGACCTGGTTGTAAACACGGTCGCCGGGTGTCGAGAGACGCTCCCGGGCACCGTAGGCGTGGGTCTGTGCGCGGTGAGTTTTCTGGTGGCACATCGTTCTTCCGTCTCCTAGGAGACGATACTGAGGAGACACACCCGTGTCGGCGGCGCGCGTTGTTCCACGCGTTCCTCAAATAGGTCAACAAAACCATTAGGGCCAGAGCCTGTCGGGGCTGCGGGATTGTTCGAAAGAGTTACCGCTGCTTTGGCACACAAAGGGCTCCAGAAGGGACACGGTGGGTTTTAGTCAAAGTCTGACCGGTCCCATATTCGTCAGGTCAGGATCTGATGATGGACACCCTGAGAAATCTAGGGCAACTCATGAACATTGCAGGCAAGTATCGACTGAATACTTGATATTGAGTTGATTATGGCTTAATTATTGGTTACGACTGCCACAGTGGGTATTAAAATAAGTTTTTGGGTCTAAGTTTTAGACCCAAAAACTGAAAAGCATAAAATTAAAATCTGTTTACAAAAAAAAAAAATAACCAACTTCACAAAACACTGAAAGAACCAAATAAAACTTTTAAACATGGCTCTAGAAGTCGCTGGCAAAAAATCAACTGACCTGCAGACACCTACTTCTAGAGCCATGTGAAAAGTGTTATTTTGTCCCCTTTTCTCCTTCTATTTCTTACGAAGTCATTAATTTTTAAGTATTTCCTCATATGTAATCTGTTTCCTTTTACTTTTGACTCTCCGATAACCTTCATTTTCTTGAAGATTTGACTTACTAGTACCTTTTTCCATGTATTTTTCGCGATTTAGAGTTTAACCGGATCCGGCACCGGATCCGGTGCGTTGGTGCCGGATCCGGTAGGTCTAGAAACACGCCGGATCCGCCGGATTACCGGATCCGCCGGACCGGATTGCAATCCCTAACTGCAGCTATACTCGAATACTCGATATCTTTATTAACCCCCGACGAAAAAAGAGGGGTGTTATAAGTTTGACGTGTCTGTCTGTCTGTCAGTCTGTCTGTGGCATCATAACTCCCGAACGGATGCAGTGATTTCAATTTAGTTTTTTTTGTATTAAAGGTTACTTACGGGCGAGTGTTCTTAGACATGTTTGATCAAAATCGGTTAAGCCGTTGAAAAGTTGTGGGGGTAAAAGTGGGGAGATGAATCGAATGTCGGCAAATATCGAGTATATTGATATCGAGTATATTATTGATGGGGTCTCAAATAGCTTTGTATATTAAAATACCAACTTGTACCGACCGACCTACCTACCTATAAAAAGAATGAAATAAAAATTAAATTAAAAATTTAAAAAACCCCCGACACAAAAACTTAATTTCCCTTTAAAAAGTAAGAAATAATAAAAAATACGTCGCGTTGGGGGACCGCTCCTAAAAAGGTAGGCATGTGATACTTATGAAAAAAATCGTAGATAAGTAAGAAATAATTAGGAACGGTCCCCCAACGCGACGTATTTTTTATTATTTCTTACTTTTTATAGGGAAATTAAGTTTTTTATTGAGTCAGACGTGCAAGTCAGATGTGCAAGTCAGATGTGCAACTAGCTTGACGTTTCATAAGACTTTTTATAGACCTATTTGAAATATTTTTTTTTAGTTTGAGTTAGATATTATGTAGTTTTCAAAACGACTGACAACATCTATCGTCTTGTATTGGTATTACTGTGGAAACTTCGCAGCGCTGAAACGGAGATGAAAGTTTTTACATTTGTTTGAAGTTTCTTCTCGTCTCCGACAGATGGCACTTTTTACAAATACACTTTGAAAAGCATAATAATTGTCTATCGAACATTGTAATAGATACTATATTAGAAATGTATGAAACTAGTGATTTATAATATAACAGCACTTACCAATACAAGAGCGGGGTCCATCTCCGAAGGGTAGATACACAAACTTGTGCCGCTTGGCCACCTCCTCAGGGGCGAAGCGCTCGGGGCGGAACTCGGAGGGGTTGTCGAAGTACTGCGGGTCATTGTGTAGCGCCACCAGAGGTATGTTAATCTTGACGCCCTTGTCGATGGTGATGTCTGTGCCGGGAATGGTGTATGGGCGCACGCACTGCCGCAGCAGCATGCCGGAAGACGGGAAGATGCGCATGCCCTCCTGCAGCACCCAGTCCAGGTACGTCATCTCCTTGATGGCGTCGTAGCTGAGCTTGTTGCCGTGCCTGGCCAGCACGCGGTCCACGTCCGCCTGCGCGCGGCGCTGCACCTCCGGGTGGAAGGCGAGCTGGTGCAGCGTGAAGCTCGTGGCGGAGGATGACGTCTCGAAGCCGGCCGCGAAGAAGATAAATGCCTGTGCCGCCACCAGCACATCGTCCATCTCTAGTTCCACGTGCTTGGGCTTACCTTCTGGAGTCGTTTCCTCCAAAGATTCGACTATGATTTTTCCCCGTTGTTGCCATTCCATCAAAAAATCTATGAAATCGTTCCGACCCGAAGGTTTATAATTCCTTTGTTTTTGAATCTGATTAACGAGCGCCAAAATATCATCTTCGAGGTCTTGACCCAAAAACTTTAGCTTCTTGAAGAAGTCGGGGAAAATAGTTTTACAGAAAATAACAATGGTGCGTTTGAAAGTAATATTGAAAATTTTCATGCCGAGTTTCCTGAAGGGCGAATTTTCATCGTTGAGCGAGTCTGCGTCGAGGCCGAAGCCGCAGGCGCCGATGAAGTCGGTGGTGTAGCGCGCCATGAGGTCGCGCGCGTCCAGCGGGCGGCCGGCGGCGGCGGCGTGCAGCGCGCGCGCCTGCAGCCGCTCGGCGCGCTCCACGATCAGCGGGAACATCGCCTTCAGCTTGCCGCTCGTGAACGCCGGCGTCATGCGCTGCCGCAGCAGCTTCCACAAGTCGCCATCCGCGAAGAACAAGTTGCGCAGCAGCGGCTCGATCACCTTGTGTGCCGGGGACAGGCCACGGGAGTAGAAATACGCGAAGTCTGTCGTGATGATCTGCTTCACGAGGTCGGGGTCGCGGATCACCAGCTCGGGGATGGCGCCGCGGTAGTAGCCCACGAATCTTTCTTTGGGATACTTCCAGTACGTCTCGGCTGACATCTGCGCGATACTACTCTGCAGTAGATACCGCTTCGCGTCCGTACCAAATATTGGTATGGGCTTGTCATGTTTAACTCCTTTTTTCTTCCAATAGTCGTGATTCCTGGTGCCGTACAGGTAGAGCGCCACCGCGCCCACCAGCAATAGAGCTAAGAAGATCATGTTGTGGTGCGAGCTCTCGTCCTACTGTGCCTGCTGCGAGCTCGTCGCGCATTAAATACAACTGTGTATCCGGCACGATAATTTCACACACACCGTTACAACACGATACCGGTGGAAAATATTTTTAAAGGGTTTCCTAATAAATTAATCACACAAATCAAAGTATACTTGCTTAAGGAAATTAGACTTAAATCCGACTATCATACGAATACGAATTTTTATGAGCGATAATGGTACGATATGAGTGCCAATCAATAAGATGTAATATAAAGATAAATAAAGAAATTAGTCATAGCTATCAGAGCCCTGATAGTGGAAATCATTTATTTTAAACACGATTTTGTTGAGAGAACTTGCACTACGTTCATGTGCATCCTAGACATATTTCGTCAGAATATCCTGTATAAGTTACATTCACTCTATAGACAAGGAAGATTAGGATCAGCTCTAGTGAAGATAATCGATGATATGTCTAGTCCAAAAGGTAGTTCTCCTTGAGGCACACATCTATTCTTCTTCTTATCAAGTGAGTTGCTGGTTTCATTACCTAACTAGCGTTAGAGTTTTTCTCAAATCCGCCTGACGGCCACTGACGGAATCCTAACAACTGCTGCTGAGTAGCATTCGTGAACGCCGAACGTTAGAGACGTTCAAAAAGCAGGGTGTCTGCAAAGCGATTTCGGCCCAACCATGGAATCGAATCCAAGACCTCGTGCAGAGCAGTAGTGCTATGTGACCACTAGACCAACGAGGCAGTCTCTAATTAGATTGATAATGTAATAATTGCTAATACATATAAAAATCTTTTGAACGATATACCTCCTTAAAACTTTTTTATTGCTTCTCAGTATTTTTGGAAGGTAATAGCAACTCATCATCAACATCTTCCTGATTTTATGTAAATGTTATCTTGGGATCGGCGCAGCGGGTGACTTCTATAATTGTAATCTCACAAGTTTTATTAACCGACTTCCCAAAAAGGAGGAGGTTCTCAATTCGACCGTATCTTTTTTTTTTTTTTATGTATGTTCACCGATTACTCGAAGATGGCTGGACCGATATTCAAAATTCTTTTTTTTTATTAACCGACTTCCCAAAAAGGAGATGATCCTTAATTTGAATGTTTGTATTTTTTTCCAGATATTACGTCTTTCACATAATCCATCCATCGTTTCTTTCCCCTTCCTCTATGTCCATGCGACTGCAAGAGATCTTTTTCAGAACGTGATCTTGATTCTTCCGCATCACCATGCCCATGCAATGATGGCCAGTTTCCATAATCATATCATATCAGCTAATTACCGTCTACTACTTCGCAAGCAAGCCTTCCCCAATGAGTGCCATCTTGGTTTTAGGCACCCTTCCACTGTCCACTTTTTCTTCAAATCGATGGTCAGCAGCAGAAAGTAATACACAATGTTGACCCAAACCGTGATCTTCCAATCTAGGACGACCATCGACTGTCCATCCGTCTGCGGACATTCGATGTCTCTTGTTCTCTGCCGGATGACTTTGCTGATAATTTTATCCACCTGATAAGGGAGACTATAGACAGCTAGAAATCATCAGTTCAACCTGGTAAGCCAATATAGCCAAGCCCACGATATCTTAAAATAGACGCAATACTTTCAAATATCAGTAAGATAAAATAAGATAACCAATTACTGCGAAAGAGGGGCCAAATATATTCTGATACCTACGAGGAAAGAAAAATCAATAACAACAAATACTACAGGTGAGTCATGCGCTTAATGTTAAAACCGGCCAAGTGCGAGTCGGACTCGCACGCGAAGGGTTCCGTTACATTATCTATGAAAAATAAACGTACCTACAAAAAATTACTTTGTTTTTCATACAAATATATGAATAACAAAGTTATAGTTTGCGGTTACTGAAAAAGTGCTATAACTCAAAAACTACTGACTGTATTTCGTTCAAACCAATTTTGGTTGATAGTTTTTATTAAGATCTATAACATATATTTTTTTTAGATTTTTCACTTTGGTAGTTTAGAAATTACAGGGGGGGGGACACACATTTTAGCACTTTGAAAGTGTCTTACTCTGAAATGATTGACTTTGAGAAAAAATGGTTTTAGAATCCTCAAACTCATTTTTAAAGACCTATCTATAGACACCCCACAAGTGTAGGTAAGACGAAAAAAATTTTTTTTTGTTTCAGTTCCATGTATGGGGAGCCCCCTTCTAATATTATTATTTTTATTTTTGTTAAAATCGTGAAGCGGTTAACTAATACATTCTACCTACCGAGTTTGAATTGGTTGTAGTCTTAATAGTTTCGGAATAAAACTGGCTGTTGACATCACGGAGACAGGGACAGACAGGACAAGACAGGACAGACAGACAGACAGACAGACAGACAGACAGACAGACAGACATGACGAATCTATAAGGGTTCCGTTTTTTGCCATTCGGCTACGGAACCCTAAAAATGAGCTTGTACACAATCATTCACTATAAATAACTTACAGATACATAATATTTATTGATAATTACTGGCAGATTATTATTTAGACTTTGACACTCTTGGAGGTAGGTACCGGATTTCCAAACAATATCAATTAAATCTGCGATATGATGTCGTGAGTACCTACTGCTTGAGTCTGATGCAGTTCACGCACACTCGCACAGAGACTTCAGCAAGCAGCTGAATACCAGGAAAATGTTCTTTTCCGTCTCGACAGTCGGTACATGCAGTAGATGTCATAAAACGGAAACTTAGAGTTTGAAAGCGGCGCGTTCCGCCGCGGTAGGGTTTATAACGGTTGAGTGTTACTCGTGTTAGAGAACAGTTTTAATTTAAGAGAAGCCAGAGTTGGCGCCCGCGCCGGCCGCACCGCCACTCGCGCTCGGTCAACACTTCGTACATAATCAGCCGAGCACAGACATGTGGCGGACCGCTTGCACATCACCATACATAATGATGGCGAGTCATACCTTGATAAATTAAACCAGTGTTTGACAGGAATAGAAGAGCAACCGGTTACGAGAAAATAAAGAAACGGTAGGTCTCAGGCCAGCCTCAGTCAGTTCCCTTTACATGCCTAAGTGAGGAGGTGACATGTACTGAGCGCAGAAGCAAGTCATCAGCACCCTACAGCAGCGGCATAATGACGAGGCCTGTCATCATCACAACTGGGTATTTACCGCACAGTAGCCGCGCCTGACTCATGTCTGGAACTGATTGCAACATCACGTAATTTCGAACTCATTTATCTTATCTTGGAATTAACATTCGCCATAATGACTCGTTATTAGCTTTTATCCACCTGCCAAGATGGGTTAAAAAAATTTTATGCTACTGAAGCCAAAACAATCATTTTTAAAATTTTTGTCTGTTTGTCGGTTTGTCTGTTTGTCTGTTTGTCTGTTTGTCTGTTTGTCTGTTTGTCTGTTTGTCTGTTTGTCTGTTTGTCTGTTTGTCTGTTTGTCTGTTTGTCTGTTTGTCTGTTTGTCTGTTTGTCTGTTTGTCTGTTTGTCTGTTTGTCTGTTTGTCTGTTTGTCTGTTTGTCTGTTTGTCTGTTTGTCTGTTTGTCTGTTTGTCTGTTTGTCTGTTTGTCTGTTTGTCTGTTTGTCTGTTTGTCTGTTTGTCTGTTTGTCTGTTTGTCTGTTTGTCTGTTTGTCTGTTTGTCTGTTTGTCTGTTTGTCTGTTTGTCTGTTTGTCTGTTTGTCTGTTTGTCTGTTTGTCTGTTTGTCTGTTTGTCTGTTTGTCTGTTTGTCTGTTTGTCTGTTTGTCTGTTTGTCTGTTTGTCTGTTTGTCTGTTTGTCTGTTTGTCTGTTTGTCTGTTTGTCTGTTTGTCTGTTTGTCTGTTTGTCTGTTTGTCTGTTTGTCTGTTTGTCTGTTTGTCTGTTTGTCTGTTTGTCTGTTTGTCTGTTTGTCTGTTTGTCTGTTTGTCTGTTTGTCTGTTTGTCTGTTTGTCTGTTTGTCTGTTTGTCTGTTTGTCTGTTTGTCTGTTTGTCTGTTTGTCTGTTTGTCTGTTTGTCTGTTTGTCTGCTTGTCTGCTTGTCTGTTTGTCTGTTTGTCTGTTTGTCTGTTTGTCTGTTTGTCTGTTCGCGATGGAATCAAAAACGGCTGAACCGATTTGAAAAATTCTTTCACT
>NWSH02000537.1:75228-88500 GCA_002382865.2 Heliothis virescens
TTTTGTCTGTTTGTCTGTTTGTCTGTTTGTCTGTTTGTCTGTTTGTCTGTTTGTCTGTTTGTCTGTTTGTCTGTTTGTCTGTTTGTGATGGAATAAAAAACGGCTGAACCGATTTGAAAAATTCTTTCACTGTTGGAAAGCTACACTATCCGCGGGTAACATAGGCTATATTTTATCCGGATGCGGCAAATTGTTCCTACGGGACGCGAGTAAAACCGCGGTAATATGAAAACTCACTGATTAATAATAAAATCTCGGAAACTATGACACCTACCAACTTGAAATTTGGCAAGTAGGTTCCTTATAGGGTGTGAAAATACTCTAAGGTAAGATTTTTGGAAATTCCACCCCTAAGGGGTAAAAAAGGTGTTTGGTAATTTGTATGGAAGTCCAATGATTTTTGAAGTTAGAGACATGAAATTTAGCAGATAGGTCCGTTCTACGGTGTAAAAATTATTTTATGAAAATCTACCCCTAGGGGTGTAAAACGGGGGTTGGGAGTTTGTATCAAAGTCCTATATTTTTGCAGTAAGAGACATGAAAGGTCATTGGGCGAATTGGACCCGGTTTGCGAAAAGTGGCGGACATGAATGAAAATGGTTTTAATTTAAAGGGAATAATAAGACCTTTCATTATATATAAATATTGCATTCAAATTCCATGGAGAAGAATGTACAGGATCGTTTAAAAATATATAATAATCAAATGATTTCAGAGGATTGTATAGGTCACAACGCTAGTTTGCATTGCTAACCGACTTCTCAAAAGAAGGAAAATCTTAATTTTGATATCCAGGATCTGATGATGAACTGGAAACCCTGAGAAATCGAGGGCAACTCTAAAAAAATGTGGGCGCACATGGAGTAAAATCTTGACATGTCACACAATGGCAGTCAAACCTTTATCTGTAAAAAAGAACTCGCCAATACGAATTAAATAAGCCCAAACACGTCGTAATTGCTACATACCTATGAGGAGTTCTCTTGACTTTCTGTCGTCTCCATCATCAGGTAAGGTCCAAACTTCTCGGTCATGTAGATTCACTCGATATACCGACGAATATCAAGTTTTTATTTGGTGCATGCCCACAATTTTCTAGAGTTGCCCTCGACTTCTCAGAGTTTCCATCATCAGATCCTGGCCGGATGATAATGAGGCTAATCGGTGTGTATTCTCTTACATAATAAAAAGAGAATTTTTCAAATCGGCCCAATTCTGACAGTTGTAATCCTCATTGATATAGGGATTATAACTGATGTTTACACCTGATTTTCTCGAGATTCCGGTGCCTCACATTGATGCGACTAACGCCGTAGTAAATCAGAGCCTTAGGTCATTATATCGTGCTATATTTCGTTTGTGTCCGCCGTGGGTATAGTTTCCATACAAAGGTGCCCAGTGACCTTTTGCAGATAAGTTCGTTATAGGGTGAAGACATTACCTAAAAATGGATTTTACAAAAATCCGCCCCTAGGGGTGTAAAGCGGGGGTTGGGAGTTAGTTTGTATGCAAGTCCTATGTTATTGAATTAAGAGAAATGTTTAGCAGATAGGTTTCTTATGGGGTGTAAATATATTATCTATGAACGTATTTTACGAATCGTGATATAAAACGAGTAGTTGTAATTTTTATGTAAATCCTATGTTTTTGAAGTATTAGTTAGTACAGGCTAATCTTCGGAACTACTTGATGGATTTGAATGATTCTTTTTTTGTTGTGTAGGTATTAAGTCTGGGCTTCATGTAAGCTATGATTTATCCCGGAAATTTGAACACCTGATACAACAACAGACCAGCTATACTATAAGAGATACAAAAATTGAACTATATTAAAAAGTGATCCACGTGAAGAGCATTTTCTGCTGGGATAATTAATGATTATGACGACCCATTGTCGCTGGCATAAGCGACATGATCCGCGAACGAAGTCGCTGGCAGAAGCTAGTCACATATAAAAAACATTAAATACGATCATCTTTAATATACAAACAACTTAGGTACAGACAACAGCACATCAGGTTACCACAATCTGTCAAATTTCTGCGATAGATTTGCAACCTTATCAGAAAAGTGGAAGGTTACCTACGTTGACCTGCCGTCGTCTGGTGACTGGGTTGGTAATCTATAAAGTATGAGACTCTTGTGTATAGGCGCTCCATCACATGTTATTATTAATAAATCCAACTTTTTGAAACTCAAAATAATTATATAGCATGACTCATGAGATATACGTTGTGTAATATTACAAAAGAATTCTGAGCAAACACAGATAAAGTGGAGTTCGCCGAACGCTATCTGGGTATTAGGCGACAAGTCGATACAGATCATTGCACGCGGTATCAGTAATACTAGACCGATTTATTCATAAACCTATAATTAAATTATAGCGTCATAACAGGATAATATGACATTATTTTTTGAAACTTTATGTTGCTGAACATATTCGTTGGTACAGAAATATTTCGAATGTGAAGTCTAGGTTTCTTCGAGATGTTTTCCTTGACCTATAGTCAGCCATTGGTGTCCAAGATATACTTAGAAAGTACATACAAACTTTAAAAAAATGCATTGGTACCTACCTGACTTGGAATCGAGCCTACAAACTCATACTTACTTGAGTGGTTGCTGCTTTTTTTAAGGGTTTTTGGAAACAAACGAATTATCTGAGCTCTAAGCCGAATGTTCCAGTGAGCGTGGGTAACGTAGTGGGGAACGAGATCTTTGCTAATATGTTTAAGGATATGTTCTCTATAACACCTATGACCTGTGATACAAGTTTGTTAGCAAAGTCTGTTTTGAACCTAGTAAAATGTACGCTCGGTTCACTGCGAGTAACATAAGAACTGCCATGCAAAAGATGAGTAGTGGAAAGACACCAGGCCACGACGGGTTAAGCATAGAACATATGCGCTATGCGGGTGTGCACTTGCCCAGAGTACTAAGTATGTTGTATAATTTTTAACCCCCGACGAAAAAAGAGGGGTGTTATAAGTTTGACGTGTCTGTCTGTCTGTGGCATCATAACTCCCGAACGGATGCAGTGATTTCAATTTAGTTTTTTTAGTTTTAGTTCTTACACATGTTTGATCAAAATCGGTTGAGCCGTTTCAGATATTTGATTATGACGACCCGTTGTCGCTGGCCTATGCGACATGGTCCGCGAACGAAGTCGCTGGCAGAAGCTATATAGTTAGTTATATTAAAATACCTGCGCGTGGCCGACAGACAAAGACCGTTATATTAGATTTTTTCATTACTCAAAGTAAAATATAAGACGGATCTCTTCAAGAACATTCTGTTTCATATATTGTGTCGATATCGTTGAAAGACTGGTCGAAGTTTAGCGTAACCACAGGTGGTTTGTTCTCAGGCAGCGCGGCAGACGTGGCACTGCAGCCAGGCTCTTTGTCACCTGCCCGGATATCATTGATGAGTATTTTGACGCATGGCCGACATTTGCAAAATAAGCAAGCAAATACTTAGTTTTAATTATACACTATTTGTACTGGGAATGGTGGGATACAACGAACTCAGAGAATTTACACTTGCGGCGTATGTACTTAAACTCCTGCGTGGAGAAGCACATAACCCCCGAGTGCTGCGTCACCTACAGCTATGTGTGCCGGACCGGTACGTCTGGCGGCGGTGGCGGCCACCACTACTTGCTGTGCCTGTGGCCAGGACCAACCTACTGGCAAAAACACCCCTCACTCGTACAATAAGTACATGTTATTAATAAAATTCACAATAGGATCGACATATTTTCGTGTAATCTGAGTGAATTCACAATAGTTTTATTAAATTTTATTAGCTGATCTATTTAATTTGTATTGTTAATTATCTCCATTTATTTATTAACACACATATTGATTACATTTTTAAATATTAAATACAAAAAAAAAAACATGTAAAAAACAAATAAAAATTATTAAGTTATACTGCTATTGCATTGGGCATGTCCTGTTATGATAGCTTGCTGTAAATAAATAAATAAATAAATTTTACATTGTTTAGGTAATCTTTGAAAACCAAAGCCCCATCGTGATATAATATTGATAAGTGTTTGTCGGCGATTTCTTTTGCAAAGACATGGACTTAGACATACTTAGCATTAGAATATTCGCGAAGCTGAGATTTATTGATAATAAACCAGCAATTGATTGCCGCTATCAGTGGTCGGTGGCATACCAGTGATAGTGGCCGGGCGTGCGCCTGCGCCGACGCGCCACGTGTCATCCGGTTGCCAGCAATTGCTAAGTGAGCATAAATTCACGACGAATCTATTAGCAAATATTTTTTATTGTTCTTACATTCGTTTTATTCTGATTATTACTCAAAACCGATTACCTAAATGACATATTTGGAAATTATTTATCGTTTTTAAGACATCTGGCATAGTATTGTCAACCCTTAGATTAAGGAGGGAGGCCCCACCCTCCCAGGAGTCAGGCAATAGATTTTTTACTAAAAGTATGTTGTCCCTATATGTTCTATGAATAGTGTTGTGCCGTTACGTCACGAGTAGTATACTTCCAGCGGCCGGTAACAGGCGGGAGGCGCGCGGCCTGCTGCGACCACACGCAGCTCTCTGATACCACCACTTTGATAATAATATGATAACATTATAATTATTATGTATGATGAGAAATCATCAATCATTGAAGTGATTACAACACTTATTCCGTCGTCAGCTGCTTAGAGAACATTACATTAGGTACTTAATATTATGATAAGCCTCACCAACACCTGTGTGATGTTCTTATTGTAGTCGTATAAGCCGCAAGGATTGCTATCCGACCAGGCGACTCAGTACTACTGCACACGACGCACTCGACATCCGCACGGTGCTTATTTGTTCGAAGCTCAAATCACACTCATATTATACTTAATGAACGTTGTATATATATATAGGTGTTGGCATTATTACAGTGCATACGAAAAAAAAACATACCGGTTTATTATTTATTATCTAGGTGCGAAAATTAAGAACTAATCATAATTAAGAATATTAACTCGCGAAATAACGCGCTTTACTAACTACTCACTACTGCATTTCAAGTGCGCCGTAGATGCGATAGTGAGGCGCGACATTTCAGCTGAGCCGAGCTATACCTACTTCCTTATAAGCGTTACGATTTTATACAAGACATGGGAATCTTTGACACGTTGAAGGCATACAATGATAGTGCAGCTTGACACGTGGAGTAGCTGCTGCGGGAGACGAGATCTCCGGCGGAAGGTGATAGCTCCCGCCCTCGGAGCTGCTCGCGATTGTGGCGTCTCGGCGCAGGAAATTAAACGCCGCGCCGACACCACGCCGACTCGGGGCCGACGCGAGGCAACAAGACGACTCGGGAGCCCAAGGTCGCCTGCATCTTAGCGGATGACGTCATAATGCAACACATTACCTACTGCATAGTCAACATTTATATGTCTCTGTGCCCGATACTTATAACCAAATAGAACGTATGCTTCAGTGTTCATTGTTAGAGGCTTGTTTAACTTGGCGGCTGTAGCCCGACGTGAAAGCAAAGCGCTTCGTATTATTTTTTACTTTTTGAATGATAGGTTTTTACGATGAAAGTTTTTTTTATTAATTTTAGCTTTCTTAAAAATGCAAGCAATTGTTTGTTAGGTTCTATAACACTAGTCAACAAAATAAAAATAAAAAAATGCAACAAATATGAAATATAAAATTCCTTGTAGATAATTTGATACTGAATCAAAGTCCAGAACATAAAATTGCTCTAGCACGTCGGAATTTGGAGATAAACCATGGTTATAGTGCTAAAAACGCGATTTTTAAGGATATTTGACGTAAATTTTAGGAGGACAAAAAAAAAATATAGTATATTTTACCTATACCATCATATAGTACTACTTTCCCCACATTCAATCCATTTTAATTTAAATTTTTACGACTTTTCTTTCCCAAGATATAGCATTTTATATTTACATCAGAGTTTTTCATACTAATAGATCAAATAGAATATAGGGGAGATCGAACTACCGCAGCTAAAATAGTATAGAACGTCAATAAAAACTCGTAGCGTTAGAAATTAAAATGGGTTGGCATCGGGAAGAGTAGTACTATATGATGGTATAGGTAAAAAAAAACTATTTTTCTTTTGTTCTCCAAAAATTTACGTCAAATAGCCTTAAAAATCGCCTTTTTAGCACTATAACCATGGTTTATCTCCAAATCCCGACGTGCTAGAGCAATTTTATATTCTGGACTATGATTCAGTATGAAATAATCTACAAGAAATCATATATTTTACCTTTGTTGCAAAAATGCTGTAGACCAGTGTAATAATAGTTGTTAATAAAAGTTGTTAAGTTCTTGATGCTCAATGTTAACAGAAGCCTTTTTTCAACTGACACCTACCTAGTACCAACGTGCTTTTAATAATTACTTCTTGACGTTGATTTTTTGCAGACTTTTTGCACACAATGCATATCTTCCATTATTCTGTCGGCCGAACTGTTGGACCGAACGCTATGGAAATGTTGCAATTTATTGACTGCGATTATACTTGCGATTATTATGTATTTGTACTTGAACTTGAGTCAAATAGTGCACAGCCAGCGGTAGCAACGTGAAGCATGCCGAGTGTCGATAAATAAGTGGTTATCAGCATTAGGCGGCGCCATCGGCAGCGCGCACTCCAGCACGAGCAAGTCACAGCCGCCGCTCACACCGCACCGCGGCCTATCACCTACTTGTTCAGAAATATCGCTCATATTGCATGAAAAAGCAGAACGGTTTTTTTTTCTTGTGAGTAAGTATTCCATTTGGAGTTAATTTTCGGTGTGTACCTACCTACTCTCTGTTCAGAGTAGGCACAGGCAGTGTTCTACCGATTTCTTATAAGTCATTGCTACAATTCATCTAGTTTTAGAGCCTAGTGCAACGACATATTATGATAAATACCTAATGGGACCGTTGCAATTCATTACAGATTAGTGTAAGTGCGGCCTGAGAGTCACCCGTCACGGCTGCCGCTGTGCGCAGATTTACACGAAAAACTAACTTGAGACGGCGCGCGGCTCGGGCGCGTGCACACTGACGCACGATACGATTTGTGAAAGAGAGGGAAAAGTCAGTTTTGTATTCCAAGAAAAGTTCACAAGTTACCTCTCATCATTAAGCCAGGTGCAATAGGCTGAATAGTTTATTAATAAAAATAAAAATACGTTATAAATATTCCACGAGACGGACCATAAAGTGAGCGTTTGAGTGTACATTCATAGGGAATCTTGCCACAAGTAAATGCCGTACTTGGGCGAATGTATGGTTCGTATAAAGTGGTATCAGCGTGCGTCAGTGTCGTGGGCACAAGCGGCCGCCGGCGCTGCAGTGTCCAACTTATATTGCGTTCAGTATTTATTGCTCTCACCTGTCGCTCGTGAACCCCCCCCAGTGACGACAGAGACCAGTGCGGCGGCTGCAAGGTTCCACCACTACCTAACGTACTAGGTGCTGCTATTGTGCTAAACTCTAAGTCTAAATATTTATTTGCTTGTTAAGGTATAACAGGTAATTTATTATCTCTAAATAAAATTAAATTTGTTTATTTTTAATTCACAGGTTACAGAAAGGTCTCAAGTAAAATGTATTCTTGCAGTGATCCGTCGCCTGGGGGCATACAAATTAGAAAATATTTAAAATATCATGATATCTCATCACTCTGCAAAGCACACACCATGAATTTTACTATGTATAATTGTACGAGCTACGCTGTACATTGAACCCAACTTACTTACTTGTTCTACTTTAAGTGAAACGTTGCTGTTTTATGTGCATAACATTAATTGTATATTATTACCCATAACATGTTGTACAGTCTTCGACTGCACATTTTCCTGCTGACGCTGCGATCGCCACGACTCGCGCCGTTCGGCAACATCATTTTAGCATTGTATCTAGACACGCGGCAGCGTGTCAAGCCAAGTTCAAGCAAAGAACTGGCTGGCTAAATACTTTACTATAATCATTTAATATTTAGTGTGGGTTCAACAGCAACTATGTAAGCTACATAAGAGGAAGGTGCATTAAACGCAACTATACTGAACAAACATGTGTGTTCCTTTCTCTCCGCACTCACCAACATCAACAACTTCACTGTTGGGATTTACGACCCCAACATAATGGTCCTTCGAGCCGGATGTTGCGTGCGTGTACAGTGTATCTGCAAGTGATAGCGAATCGGTTCAACTGGTCTCCCACAAGCGGGTCGCCCCAGTTGAATTGAGAAGGCGCACAACGTCGTGAGTAGAGCACGCACGCCGCAACTAGCAACAACGAAGACTTCAAGGAGCGGGGGATAACGCTACTCTCCTGGAACTACGGGAACTGATCCGAAGCAACTTGGAGAAGTCTGCAAACTGCAGGCTGTTGGACGACGAACCAACGCCACGCTCACCGGTCACCGACAACTGCGTGACTATGAGCTACAACAAGTGATTGCTTCAAGAATGCTGTGCACTGCATGCTTCTGAGCGTCACAACACAACATTCGTCAGTCGCCGCCCAGGTAACTGACAGCTTAAAATGCAGGAAGATGTCCGCAAGCTGCGCTCTTCCCTGCATTAACATAACTACTCTCGGTTTTTGCCGTCAACTACGCATCGCCGAGAAAGAAACTAACTTACAACTGACTGCTGGAAGAAACCTCCAAACTGCGAGCTTCTGGGGTCACAACTAACTTCATTAACATAACATAACAACCCTCGGTGGTTGCCGTCAACTACGCAGCACCGAGGACGAAACAAACTAACTACTGACTGCTGGAAGAAACCTCCACACTGCGAGCTTCTGGGGTCACAACTAACTTCATCAGTCACCAAACTAGGTGACTGACAACTAAACAAGCTACAGGAAGAAATCGGCAAACTGCGGTCTTCTGTACGCTAAGTTGGTGCCGTCAACTACTCAATGCGGGACCAACTAACAAACAAACCTAACTAACGGGAGTATACGGGACAACTTAACCCATACCCATCAACTAACAATTATCGACATGGACTACCTGGAACACAGAAGACATGTATCGATAACATCAAGAGCCTCTACGACAACTACTCCGGGGACTCTTCCACTATCCGCAACTGCGGAACACTACTACTGCTACTTCTATTGCGGGAACTAAGTAGCAGACGAACTATCAACTACTACCACAAAAAACTCGTTACAACCAAATACGGCAACCCATCATCATCATCATATTTTACAACGTCTATGAAGAAACTGCACAACAAACTTGGAATCACAAGTAAAATCAGTAAAATATGTAAGAAAAGTCAAAGAATATGATATGTTCAGAAAGAAGCAAACAACATTAATTACGCAAGTCAATGGAACAAAGTCAGCAAAATTCTTTGACACACATTATTCGAAGTGTCGCATAGAAACATCGCAAAACTGCAATTAAGTATGCGCAACAATCGGATATCAGAAACTGCCTACACAACAAAATACAACAGGCAATTAAGTGCAGCGAGTAAAAGTATCAACAATGAACTTCACCGTTCAGGGTTCGATCTTGAGATCAAACAACCAAAAGAAAAGACGAAATTTCATCTGCAACAGTCATAGATCTGCGCTCATCAACATAGCAGCATTTATCGACACCTGCAGATAGCATCATCGCTGCACACCTACTTATAGTGCTTGGGAGAAACCTTTACTTCAACAACGACGAAGCAACACTGCTGGACAACGTGCAGGGACACTATCGCCGTGTGAGGACAGCAGCGCGTAGCATCGAACTTCACAGCGGAGTTTCGACACTAACAACTTTGCGTTATTTTACGTTGTTTTACTGCAAACATTTTTATTTCATTTCTATGTAATAGTTTTGCCTTCCTCTTAGTTACTTGTTATCTTTTGGGGTTGCCAGTATGTACAGTCTTCGACTGCACATTTTCCTGCTGACGCTGCGATCGCCACGACTCGCGCCGTTCGGCAACATCATTTTAGCATTGTATAAATACTTTACTATAATCATTTAATATTTAGTGTGGGTTCAACAGCAACTATGTAAACTACATAAGAGGAAGGTGCATTAAACGCAACTATACTGAACAAACATGTGTGTTCCTTTCTCTCCGCACTCACCAACATCAACAACTTCACTGTTGGGAATTACGACCCCAACACATGTTATTTTTAGTAGCAATAAACCTTTTATACGAATCGGTTGTCTACTCATTCAACATAACATTTTAAACATACAACATCAACATAACATCTCACTGTTGGGAGTTACGCCCCAACAATAAAAGTTATGAAGTAATAGCCCAATACTTTGGTGCAGGTATTTATCGCTGAACTCATCATCATTAGAATAACTACCAGTATTCTCCCAACGAAGACCCGACACGATAGAAGTGGTAAGTCCGGTGGTAAGCTTAGGAACTGCATCAATGTGGGGGCAAACGATTGTAACAATCTTCAATTAAATCCAATCAATCTAAGCAAACAGGTGCAATAATTGGTCGATGCTATCTAATCTAGTTAAACAGCTACAATCGTTACTGAGCCGGACGTCGTATACATCGTCTATTGTTGTTTTTCATAATCTGAAATATTCAGTCCCTCCTCCCCCTCGCCCTGCCTTGCCTCTCCCCGCCACGCCCCGCGCTCTCAAACAAGCAACTAATTTACGAGTGGAACATAATGAGCGACCGCTTACCGCAACTGAAGATTGAAAATTTCCCCAATAAATTAATATTAATCCTGTGGAGTTCGGGAGCCACTGATTTATCTTATCTGTGGTGTTTGTGAGTTACTTCCTCAATTTACACGGTTCATTGGCTCTCATAGGACGCCGGGAAAAATTACTGCTCCATAATGTATGGAGGAACACTAGCTAGTTATCCCGGCGCTGATCGCTCACTCGTGGCGAGTACTTTATACCGCGCGCCCTCGATACGTGATCGAGTTTGGTTAAGTTTAACTTGCAACTTAGTGAAAGATACGTGAAGTCGACCGCGCGACATACTGCACGCGCACTCCGTGAGGATCACTCGGTGAGCCGGTGAGCGTGCGCCGTCAGTCGACTGATCGCAGCGATACTCCACTACGGGAACAGTGACTTCGTAATGTGCGTACTGCTCACGAATAAATAATGTATATCGTAGAAGCGTCACCCTCATACCGTCTCCGACTGACCGCCTAACTTACTGCCGACTGCCAATGTATTGTATCTATCAACAAGTTTAATATTAGCTCAAAGACGTTCATTAACACTGTTAACATAATATAATGTTCTCCTAAATGCATTTTACAATAAATGTACCTTTGTTGTGGAACATTATTAATTACTTGAAACAATTGACTCATATGGAGTTCCTCGACAATTGGTATAAGTTCATTGTACTGGTTCATTGAAATTATGATATTAAGCAACGCTTCGATATTTTGTTCGTATTCTGTATGTGTACAGTATTCCTGTCTACGGTGTTGTTTTGAACAAATTGCATTCCTACTTTGATATAATGCTATCAATATTAGCACAGATTACAGAATATGTAAGTATGTGTACAAAAACAATACTGAAATTAGAAGATAATGACAATTCATTATCTTCTAATTTCAGTATTGTTTTTATAAAACACTAATCAGGGACGGAGAGCTTGATTACTCGCTGAAAATAATACCTTGAGAGATGTGAGCGTGACGTCATCAACTCCTGCGCCTGCTCATGTACGTATGACGGTCTACCAGAGACCTATAGCAAAATTGCACGTAATTGGCCTTGTAAGCAGAACTTGAAATGTAAATTATGAGGCTTGCGTGTACCTACATTATTTATACCTGCCAAAAACATTTTGTTGTTTTGCAAAGCAATGGAAACGAGATAGGTTTAAGACTGGTAATTCACGCAGATTTACTTTTATTAGTCTTGTGTAGTGGAAGTGCTAAAACAAAATGTGTGTACATCGACAGAGTAAGTCGCGTGCGCAGCGCGCTGGCGCTCACGTGAGCGATTGGCTCCTCACTCGCGTACAGACGCTTCTCAATTAGATTCTAATATCAAAGAGAGCATACGCGTGTAGGCATAGTGCGAGCTAATTAACTGGAACACAATACAACGTCTCAGCGCAGTGGCAGGAGAGAGCACAATGCCTGCGCCGCCATAACTCACCGCCAACGACTTCATGTTCTATCTTAAACAATTTATTTACCCTCCGCCGCCCCCGCCGCCGCGCCACCCCCGCCCTCGCCCGCACATGCCCCGCTCACTCAAATTTTAAATTATCATTTGATTTCACGCGGCCATTGTTTACGAAAAATAACAGAGCAAAGATACGGCGCGGAAGACAAATGCGAAGTGGCTTTGTTTGTGGCGAAATATCATAAAAATATAAGACGATAAAGTGCCGTGATTTATACGCGCCGTGTCCCGTCGCCGCGCCGCCGCCGCCACGCTCCCGCACCGCGCCCGCACCGCACCGCAGCCACGGCCACTCGTGGCGTTTATTGCGCTGCGCTTTGTCTTGAAGGAAACTATTTTGTATAAGTTTATGTTAAGAAATATGAACGAGCCGCCGGGCGCTGGCAGTAAGCTGAAGTAACTACCGGCGCCGCCGACTAGCGCGCACTTGTGCCTGACTTATGAGCGCGCCCACCGACACACACTCACCAATCATATTCACCTTACTACATTCTAAATACTTACTACATGTTATTGAGGTTCGTAGCGACAAAATATTATTAGTTTCGGAAGTACTACGACGTAGCACTGCGTAGCACGTAGCAGGTACTTGCCGCCATAGTACTGTTGGCGGTCAGTTAGCTCAGCTTTACGTGTGCTCTGCGAATGTCGTGACATTATAGACTGGCGCTGCATTGATCACAATCTGCCTGCCAGTACTGTGCCCGTGTGCCCCCGCGGTCGCGAGGAGCAGCGCGCCACGCTCTAACATATTATAATAACTTCGTAAAACAGCGATAAAACAATTTTCCGCTGGCGAAATTCATTTCGCGGACATTTCATTATGTGCCGAGATTGGATTAAGTTTTTGATGAAATTAAAGCGGGTGTGCGATGCAATTTCGCGAACTACGATAGCGTACACATTTAATAATACGAAGAAATTGATAATAGAATGTTCCGTTGGGGCGGCCTCCACTGAATATCGAAAATAGTTGAAGTCGAGGAGCTTTCAAGCAGCGATCTCTTCAGCAGATGAGTGATGTGTGAGGCTGCCGGCGCTGCAGCAAGCCCCCCCCCCCCCCCCCCCCCCCCCCCCCCCCCCCCCCCCCC
>NWSH02000537.1:101764-115423 GCA_002382865.2 Heliothis virescens
CCCTCCCCCGTGCCCCGCGCCCCGCCACACCTCCCCGCACGCCGCAAGCCGTGACGTCACACCGGCCGGCTTGTCCGGAGGGAAGGGTGTAAGTCAAGCCATTAGCAATGTGTAGTTGATGTTATGTAAACAATCTTGTATTTGTTGATCATTTTTAATTAAAAAGAATTGGTTGACTTTCACACGTAAATCGATAATACTGACATAAATTAAAAAGGGTTTTTCTTTTATCTAAGTTACAGTTTAACTCGTGTTAGGTAACTTCTATATCCACTTACGAAAGCCCACGAGAACAAGATTGCTTTTGTAGGAAAAAAATCATAGTGACTTAAAACTTTGTGATAGTACTTGAGCTAATGCTTGTAGTGTGAGTGAGAGCTATCGTGCAGTGGTGAAGCAGCAGCGCGTGGCAGCTGCCCAACTGCACTCCACTGCTGACCCACTGGCCGCTTACCCTACTTGTGTGCGTCCTCCACTCCGGCAAGACAAGCTGACTTATCTGCCGCCTACACATGTTTCGGCTACACTTTATACAAGTCACGCTCGATACGTTCGAGTCAAGGTCTTTTTAACTAAAAGATAAAGTGTTTGTATTTTCTACCATTATCTTGTTATAGAAAGCAATCAGTTCATTTGTGTGAGGAGTATAACGCACAATCATTAGCTCTTTTTATTGTCCCATTGCAGGACACGAACCTCACAGGCCTTCATACAACGATGCAATGAGCGTTAATATCCACGCTTGTATTCAGATTGGTGATAAAAACAATTTAAACGTTACTTAAATACAGATTTCTTCGATTTCTCCCATCTAGTAATTAAAAATTCAAAAAGCTAATGAGCTCTTTAAACATCTCACAAGTTAACTGAGTACTAGTGACATAAACAAGGCAGGCTCAGGCGCAGCTCAGGCGCACGAGTGGCGCTCATTACGCGGCAGTCGCGCACTCTCGCCCAGATTAGCAGATTAAGCAAGTTTATGTTATCGCCGATATTGGACCGTTATATTTTTCTACGGTTTCACTAAGTACGGGCAATTAGGCGCACGTGGAGTTACTGCGCGCGCACAAACAGATCAACTCGCATTAAACTCTACAGTAATAAAATAACATGGTTTTTCATTTACAATGCAAGTTAAAGCATTAGTAGTAATGAGAACAAAAATTAAACAAATTGGAAATAAGTATTTTATAGTTACGTAAATCTGACTATGACGTCCACATGGACTCTCATGACTAAGACAAAGAATGTTTTATACCCTGCTACTAACAATGGTGTTTGTAAGGGGGAGATTATGTTGGGGTATTTTACAGAGGCCAAGAAATTACACAAATATACTACACAATTATTTGGAGACAATTAATGTTAAAACTATCTATATCTATACATATAATAAAATTGTAGACAGAGCCGTGTCTTTACATTGAATATTTTTTCGAAAAAATCAGTGTTATGCATTAGTTTTTAAATTTTTTGTCTGTTTGTCTGTTAGTCTGTTTGTCTGTTCGCGATGGAATCAAAAACGGCTGAACCGATTTGAAAAATTCTTTCACTGTTGGGAAGCTACACTATCCGCAGGTAACATAGGCTATGTTCTATCCGGGTACGGCAAGTCGTTCCCACGGGACGCGAGTAAAACCGCGATAATATAAAAGCTCACTGATTAATAACGAAATCTCAGAAACTATAACACCTACCAACTTGAAATTTGGCAGGTGGGTTCCTTATAGGGTGTAATTTTTTTTTAATTCCACCCCTAAGGGGTAAAAAAGGGTTTGGTAATTTGTATGGAAGTCCAATGATTTTTGAAGTAAGAGACATGAAATTTTGCAGATAGGTCTTTTATAGGGTGTAGACATTATCTAAGAACGGATTTTACAAAAATCTACCTCTTGGGGCGTAAAACGGGGGTTGATAGTTTGTATCAAAGTCCTATGTTTTTGAAGTAAGACATGAAAAGCAGATAGGTCCGTTATAGGGTGTAGACATTATCTAAGAAAGGA
This sequence comes from Heliothis virescens, assembly GCA_002382865.2. Classification (NCBI taxonomy): domain Eukaryota; kingdom Metazoa; phylum Arthropoda; class Insecta; order Lepidoptera; family Noctuidae; genus Heliothis; species Heliothis virescens. The sequence goes on from NWSH02000537.1 coordinate 103,768, forward strand.
TTTTACAAAAATCTGTCCCTAGGGGTGCAAAACGGGGGTTGGTAGTATGTATGGAATGTTTTGAAGTGTTGGTTTGTTTGTTTGTTTGTTGTACACGCTATAATCTTCAGGACTACTGGACGGATTTGAATTATTATTTTTTGTTGTATACGTATTAAGTCTGGGCAACACAATACGCTATAATTGAACTTGAGCAGATCATCTAAACTATAAGAGGTACAAAAATGGTACCATAGTTTAAACTGATGTGGAGCTCCAAGAGGCCAGCTACACTTTAACATATAGGAAAGAAATTAGTAAAAGTGATATGGCCTGGTGTGCATTTCCTGTTGACTTACTTAAATCAGAGATCTGAAACGTCTCGCGCATCCCGTTGTTTCCCCGGGCTCTTAGAATTCGACATCAGACGTTTCAGATCTTTGACTTTGACAACCCGTTGTCGCTGGCATAAGCGACATGATCTGCGTACGAAGTCGCTGGCAGAAGCTAGTATACTATAAAGTGCTGCAATAAGTGTTATTATCACGCGGCTAATGGTCTGCGTCAACTCGCGCGACTTGTATCCCGCGCCAATACATTGCAATCAGCAAATGGCTGCATATTCGTATCATGGTCAATACACGCGTCTGTTTGTCAGACACCATACTGAACAGCTATTTATTTTCTTTTCAAAAACCGAAATAGATCAGTTAAGTTGATGTTAAACTGATGCTGCGTTCATTCCTTAAATAAAATAGGTCATCAGTAAATAGTTACCGTGTAAGTGTTATGATGTATACGTTATAGTTTGAGTGAGGCGCGGTCAACAGTTTGGTGGATTCCGTTGTTGTACAGCAACAGGCGAGGTGCGTCAAACTCGCGCTAAGTCCTACAACTTAGATTACTTACACCTCCCCCCAGCCGGGGCACCTACAGCCTGCAACTTAGCGCAGTTACGTGAACTATGACGGGGCGCGAACAGATCAGAATACTCTACAACTGGATCGAGGGGAGATTACACAGATTACATCATAATGAGACATCATCATGGATATAAAGTCTTAACTATTCGCTTCAACACAATGTAAAACTTTTCATGTACATGATACGACGCTCATACAACTGTATATTACAACTTTGTTTACTATAATAATAGTTTGTATTATTTGAGCAGCGACTACACCGCGACCGCTATGTAATGATGAGTGGTCAACTAACTTGTGTGTGTGGTGGTCGTGCAACAAACTGCGCAGTGCACTCGCTGATTCACCAATATTACAAGTTTATTTAGTTAACTAGTACTTGTATTCTATATGATTATAATTTAGCAGGCTATGAAAAATTATAAAGATCATGAAATTGTGTGCAGTTATGTGTGAACTTATACATGATCTCACTTGGAGTGAATGATATTCCTTGTGTATTTACGAGATTAGCATGCATTTGGCACAAATCGACATTTTACAGAAGGTTCATACAAAAAGATTAAGTATGATCTGAAATCGTAGTCGATTTGTATGTCAGCTATTAGAGAAGCGCGTAAGCGAGCACGCGCGTGTCCGAACATTCGTCACCGCGCCATTCCAGTCGATCAGTTGTCATTACAGGAGCTCGTAGGCCATATCGCGATACGCCGAGCGTCGAGCGCCGAGCGCAGCGCCGGGCCACGCCGACTGCCGAGGGCCGAGGTTGGCGCGCCGCCAGCCAACTGCTGCCAACCCAACTTTTTACCTCGCCGATTAGTTACTCAAAGTGTTACACAAAAACGACTCAACTCGCTAACTTGTGCGCTTTCTTTTTGTGTGACATTTGTGACGTCACCAGGTTATTGTACACACATTACACTCACAGAGCGCACACATCTCCGCGCCGACTGGTCGTCGAGCTGACTTGGATGCTGGCTTTAAAACTCAACATGAGAATTAAGCTCACAAAAAGCTTATTTATAGTGAGGATATCCGCGGCGAGAGTATTGTGCGCGATACAGTCGCATGCAGCCACCACTTACAGCGCCTGCACCTCCCATGCAACTATGCGGTGCTGTCGTGCAGTTGGATAGTTTCTGCATGGATGTTGTTCAAATAAACAATTTGGATGTTAGACTTTCATACTTTTTAATAATTAATTAGTCAGTAGACTGACATTCACAAACTTTAGTATACTTGCATTCTGATAACTCTTTATAGACATCCCTTGTCCATGTCTTGTCAAAGTTGGTCAGTTTAGCACCACTTAACCCATTCTTGGTTGCCGTGCCAATTCGGGAACACTGAATTTTTAAGAAACGAAAAATGTTGATACCAGTTGATGTACGCGTAGTGTTTTAAGTGCAGTGAATAATATACAACACAAAGATTTTGCTATAATTAGTGGTTTTTTTCATTATTATTTGTTGAAATATCCTATCGGGATATACGCGGAGGTAAGTGCAGTTTTTTTAAATTATAATAATTATTCGATACAATAGACATCATATTACCACATATTACTTGAAACTAATAAATATTTAACGTATTACGATATTTTGCAGTAACATATAATTTGAATGTAAGCTTTTGTTATATCCGAAACCTTGGTGTGCCAGTTTGGGTACAGTGGCCACTAGTGTAATAAGTTATCCTTGATTTTCCAGATTTTGAAAATGAGTCGCAAACGAAGATTTAGCGCTAGTAACGACTACAAAGGCTTAGAAGAGTCTGTTAATTTCATTGAAGAAGACAGTGATGACGCTTTGGAGTATGATTTAGCCATTATTCCACCAGAACCCAGTGTAATCACCGACGAAGAAGAAGGTTTTGATGATAACAGTGTATCACGTAACTTGCCAAATAATGTTCCCGGAAATATAGAGGTGTTTGTTCGCGATGAGGGTGTTCTTTCCGATAGCAGTGATGATGAGCCATTAGCTACCAAGAGAGCTCGAATCCGATCCATTCATCCGCAAGCAGCTGGTGACCATTCGGCCAGCCCAACATCATCAACATCGAACACTCCTGTCTGGCGTAAGTGTGATCCTCACTGTACAAAAACCTACAGCAGAAGAGATGGTCTGCAGAAAAGAAGCAAAAGGCTGATATGACGATCCCACATTTATTCCAAAACTATAACAAAGGTATGGGCGGGGTAGATGAAATGGATCAGTCCATTGCACTTTACAGAATCGGCGTACATGGCAAAAAATGGTGGTGGGTATTGTTCACCTACATGATTGACATGGCCATAGCTAATGCTTGGCGATTGCACGTTCAGACTAGGGAAGAGCCTATGGATCAACTACTGTTCCGACGAAGCATTGCTAGATTCTATCTGAAGCAATCATCCCTAAGACTGACTACGCGTCCTTCATCATCCAACATCGAGGGTCTGCAACTTGATGGCGCTGATCACGTACCTGAAAAGCTTCCGAAACGAGTACGCTGTGTTATTTGCCATAATAGAAGCCGATGGGGCTGCAAGAAGTGCAAGAAAACCCTGTGCATTGAAAAGCCGTGTTTTAAAAATTACCACTCTTAGGTGGCCACTGTGCCACTTTGGGAACACCCCTACAAATTCATGTAAAACATTATTTTTCATTTTTTTTCTCGTTTTCCTATTTTTTTGTATCTTTAAGAAACAATAAATAAAGCAATTTTCTAAATATTCCTATTTGTTTTATTTTGACCATTAATGGGTTAATAACACTAACTATCCTTATTTAATTACATAAGAGCCAATGTTTTGTAGCTGCACGAAAATGCGAGAAACCGATGTGAAGACAGATAATACATGACTTACTAGTAACAAGAGAGTGAACGTCAGCTGTCGACATAGCGATGCGTGCGCGTGTGCAGCATGTACTGTCACACTCGCTTATTGCGATATAGTCGCCGCACTGTATCGACAAGCGACGCGGCGCGGTACAGCACGGCGCGGCGCGGTGCGGCACGGTGCTGAGCGCGCCGCCCACCGGACACCCCACCGAACATAATACACAGGGAGACCGTCACACTGCTTCGCCAACTTCACATCAAATCATTTCGAGCTATTCTCAATCTTATCCAACTATCATAAGGGCCATAGCGAGCGCATCTGTAAAGTGGGCAACTGTTAATCCGCGAGCACGGACTAACTGCTTAATTATGCGGCCGCGGTCCCCGGGGTTATGTTTTTATTTTGGGGCTAAAGCATTATAAATTCCTTAGAATATTCTCTTAATGCCGGCTTTATCTGAGCGAGGGCCATTACTCTCCCGCCACCGTGTACATGTCGCCGACTACTAATTAACACAGAAATGTACGTCACAGTAAATAAACTATGTTTTCGGATCACTAGCGCGCTTTCATATTTTACGTTTCGCTGGAATCCTTTGTTTTGTTTGGCTACGCAGGATATATTGAAGCAGAATTGGTGTATTGTCGATTGTGAGTTTGAACCCCTTGCCGGGAATGTTGCAGAGACACATAGACATTGTCGAGTGCAGCGTTGAGTGGTGAGAGTGCGGTAAGTAGGGTGTCATTAGGTCGATCGTCGCCGATTTCCATTCGAACGGCATTACGCTGAATGCGGCGCTGGATCTGCATTTCCTTAGCTAGTTAAGTCAGAACCAAAGTGGATGAAGCTCCATAAATCATGTAGGTAAATGGTCGGTTTTTCCCAACACCCCGCTCTCGTTGGCGGCCGTCCAACTGCATACCATCGGAAACTTTACGCTGCTCTTCGATTCCAATATTATTTTTCTTATTCGTTTTAATAGGGTTCTTTAGTCGACGTTACCTACATAATAATGACGTAGTGAGAACGGTCGTACGTACATGAGTATGCGCGCGGTGTAGTGGCCGCCGCGTGCGCGACACAGCGGTGTGCAGGTGTGCGGTGCGGCTGCGGCGCGATGTTTGCGCCTCCAGTGAGTAATGTGTCGGCGGCACACTGTTGGCGCGCGCGATTAGCCGACCTCAGTGTGCACTACAAACACCTATGTTATCGGAGATTTGGATTGATCTAAGATTTACAAACGTTGGCTGCAGCATTGCTGGAACACATTTGTTCAGCTTTGCTGGCCCTCGCCGGTGTAACTGGCCGGGGAATGACACAACATCTCAGCTCATTAGTTAGACAAAGATTAATCAAGACCAAAAAAAAAACAATAACGGTGCGATTCGGGTGCAGTTGAAATGATAACTTACTTATATGAGAGCTCATACATCATTACTTCTTTATCGCAGACCTGCCTTCTAGCTACGCCACTATTTATAATTAGAAAAACTTTAATTAATATATAGATTTATTAGCTCTTTGCTAACTTGGCAAATTGCTTCAAATAACGCAATTACGAAAATATTGCACAATCAGTGATTGATGGCTTGCATAAACTTTCTCGCAAGTTTTCTTAAATACGTTAAGTACTTAGTTATAGTTTAACTAAGATTGAGTAATTAATCATTCAATATATGTTATTTGTGGTTCTGGCAGCAAGCGCACAGGTTTAAAACAAAACAATTAATAAGATCAAGATACAGACAAAGGCCTATAAAAGCAGTTGTTCATTCATAAAAAGCCATGAGTTTCATTACTGTGTCACTTTTCTAAATACAGATGACTTTAATGATTAGCTGTATATAAGCACAGACCAGTAGCAGTTGTTGACATAGTGCCTCGACGTGACGCAGCACGGGTCGAACTGTGCTCGATGTCTGGCCGTCTTGACCGGCCCGGACCGGCTCCATTACGGCCCGGTAACATTGAGCTGATTGATATTATCATTAAAGATCGTCTGGTATCACTAAGTATTTCTAAGTAACTACGATATTCGTATATATTTAACTAATAGGAATAGAATGGGGCTAACGGTGATAAATTAGGCGCTTTTTGGAAAGCAACAAATAGTGCACGAGCCTGCGCTATAAAGCGGAACATTTTTATCGGCGACTGCAACACACTCGTTACACCGCGCCGACACACGCACATAACTCTGCTCAATACACTATTAGTAAATATAACGCGGGACGCGCGGTGTGCGCCGCACGTCACCGCGTCACGCGCGTCGCAGGCGCACGCGGCGACACGCGCCGATTTATCGCCGCACTTAATTCCCGACAGAGCGACAAGCGCGGCCGTACGTTTTATATCGCTCGCTTTGTTTGAGCCGCTTTTGTTTGAGGTCGCACCTCACTAGCGATGTATTGCCGGCGCCGGCTGACGCCCGTATTGTTCTCGTTTCGGAATGTGGTGCAAATAAGTGACATCAGTCTTTGAAACACATGTGGGTCAGTGACCGCGCGCTCGACAACTTTTTATGAGTTTTGTTTATAGCACTCGCCGGGACAATGTGTTGTGTCGGCGATACGTGTCGGCTCGTCTAACTTTACCGATTATATACTACACTCGATATTTGTGAGCGAGACCGCTTCATTAGAACACGTTGGTTCATTTTAACGTTTCAGTTAAAGATTTAACTGAAACTGAACACATCAATTTATTCCTAAAAACCTACTACCTACTAGGTATAAAGAATTTCTAAAGCTGTGTGTATATGTGGTCTTAGCGTGAGAGATCGTAGCATGTGCGAAGCGTTTCGTAGCATGTGCGTAGCAAATGCGTTGCAGATCTCCGTAGCCGTGGTGTCGCGTTTTACACGTTTATAGATTTGTCAGACTATAAAAGAAGACAAACACTTAATACAATGACTTATTATGGATTTCAATTAAAGCAATAGTACACTGGAGTTACAATACTGAAAAAAGACAGTTAAGTTAAAATTAGAAATTTTCTTATGAAGAATAAATTGTGTAAGAAATTATACGATTTGTTCATAAATCAAACCATTTATTTGATATAGATAGGAAGTCACACAACGCGGCCAAACTTTGTCTATGACGAAATTAACTCGCGCTCCCGGTGCGCGGAACGACCAAGTTTTCGACTATTCGCCGGGAGTCCGCTGTCCGGCGTCCGGCGTCCGGCGCGTCCGGCCTATCCGGCGTGTCCGGGTGTCCGGCCAGACACACGTGTCGTACACAGTCTGTGTTTATATTACTGCTCGGCTATGAGTATCGCCGGTAAGGATCTAGAATTTCGGACGTCCTTGTCTGGACAGAATGCATCACAAATTACATTATTTTTTGGACGGTCTTATGGTTACTTATTGTATTCTACAAATTTGTGTAAGAAAACAACTACATAGCACTTATTATAGATTTAATCTAATGAAAACATTTAGCCACTCATTACTATTACAGAATGTTAATGTTTGAATTTATTATATGCGTGAAATAGTTCTGTCGTATGCATTTATACGAAGAGAACTTATAACATAATGTTAATACTATTCTCTACATAAAAGCTTTGGCAATAGTTGGTCCGTAGATAGCACAGAGCAGAGGATCCGTGCCGCGCGCTGAGCCGACAGAGGACAAGGATCGCTATCGGATTGACTCGCTGCGCACGTTTGTTACTCTGCGGCGTGACGCCGGCCTCGTGCCGCCAATAACCTAAATACTGCATAGTTTTGGACGCAGGTAGACAATAGCAGCACGATACTGCTAACGATACGTGACTATGTCCGTACTATGCAGTCTTTTCAAAATCTCACCTCTCATCGCTCGACTCTGACACGGGCGGCTGAAATTCCTGTTATACGACCAGTTCAGTGGTTTCAATCAACTTTCGACGAGTTTCACAAGAGCAAATATTCTGGGAACTGGAACCGAGACCTTACAAATACATTAAACTAAAAATTATTGTTAACAGTTAATTCGTTAAGTGTGCGTAAATCTTGACATCTTTTGGGACAAGCCTCGACTTAGCCTTCGGAATCCTCATAAGTTCAAACTTGTTTATTTACTAGCATTATGACTGGTGTGTGTGTGACGCGTCTTTGCATCTATGTGATGATCCCCTGACATCAATTGCAAGTTTTTATAATAAGTTTAGTAAACAAGCTCAAAATGAAAGTTTTACAAAATAAAATACTTAATAATAGTCGATATCGCGGGTGATGAGAGTTTACCTTCTGTTCGTTTTATCTTCAGTGTGTGGTTACCGCGACCTGACTAGTGGATTAATCAAATGTACCGATGCTTTACCTACGTCAAGTGACACCGCGCTGCTTTCACCACACACGACGAGTTGGACATACCAGGGCTCGATACTGCCATCTTGTAGATCTGGTTAATTTTAGATGTTACAAGGACTGTCAGTATATGAATGAAAATTAAATGAATATCACAGATAATAAAAAGTACATGTATCAGTATATCTTTTTACACGTAACTCACGACACTCTTGATCGTACCGTATATGCTAATTTTGAACCGAACCCCTTTTGTAATGAAAGTGAGTGAGTGGCGAACATCTTGAACATTTAGCTAAACATTAAGTGGTATTTAGCTAATTACTGCCGGGGTTGGTGCGACTGCTAAATAATATTATCTACACAACGTGAAGAGATTGATCCCGCCGCGGTTGCTATGCACCGCCGGGAGAGACGAGGGAGGGGGTTCGGGGTGAGTGGAGGGGGTGTGGGGTGTTTAATTAATTAATTGCTTGAGTGTAAGAAGCCGATGGAAGCAACCCGAGCCGCTTGTAATGCGACAATCTGCTTCACGTGTAATGAGCCCGCGCCGATGACTTATTGCAGATATTCCCGCTTGATTACTTCATATTATTTACATGACGTACAGCTTCCTCAGGCCCTGTTCCATGTTCAGGTCTTGTTTTGTTCGCTAAATTATATCCACGTTATGTATGTATATCATAATTGGCAGTACACGCATCAGCAAATGAAGAAAGAAATAGGTACTTACGAAGATGTTGAACTATAGAATTTTACAAGGCTTTTTAAATTTTAATAGGCATTTTACTTTTATTCGAAAGTATTTTTATTAGTTTTTAAGAATAAGTATCTACATTTTCAGCTTCAATAGAACATTGTTCACCTTTTCGAAGGTTTATCAAGTTCTGATCACGTCTTATAAAATGCGTTCCTTTATGAGCTAACAAAAACGAGTTGAAAGGGTGAAAAAATCCGCAGAGGATCATTGTACCATTTGTCATGGCGCGGCCGAGGCCCCTGAGGAGCCGCGGCCTCCAATCATCAATTTCCCGGCGCGAGGCCTCAGCTCGATCGCTGCGGCCCGCTGCGGCGCGCTGCGAGTCGCCGCGGTACTCCGCGCCGCCATATAAATTAGAGGCGAGTTTTGCGACGTTTTGTACGATCAGCGTCACGGACCACCTGCCACCGATATACGATACCACACAGGATTTGAAAAAAAACTGACTCAAATTATATTTCAAATGGCAAGGTTCAATAGCACTACTGAAATGGATACTATCAAGCCTCTCATAACAAAGTGCGGAATTTAAGATACTACTATAGCTAGACGACGACGAGTTTCCCACAAATAGTCCTAAAATTGAAACAGTTAAAGTAAGATTTATGATGATTAGGTATTGGAAGTGCGTCTGGGAGCAGTCGGAGCGATCGGAGCACAAAGCACCACACCGCTCGCAAGTTTATTCCGCGTCAAAGTGCGCAATAAAGTTGTCCTCAATATTGAGACAAGTTCGTATCTGTCGGGAACAAGCGGGAGCTCCTAATTCACGGCTTCCACTTCCAAATTAATTAAAAGTCGTTTAATAAAAACAGTAAATTTGCTGTGTATCGTTTTTTCGGCATCGCACCGGCGCGGCCCAATTATTGGAGAACACGTTTCGATTTAATAAAGCAATTTAGAAAAAGGGCAATTTGCATCGGAATGAGGCAAGGGTTGCCTGGGAGGAAGGAATCGGGAACAAGCGCTTCGGACAAGCGGCCGCGGGGGACGCGGGGTCGCGGGGGGCGGGCGCGAGTCGCCCCTACAACAATACCTGGCCAGATTTGTTAACAATGTTACGTACACGAGAACACCATTAGTGCTTTCCTTTCTACATATAAAAGGGTACTACTTTGGTCTGAACGACACAAGCACAGCTGATGGCCCGGGGCTCCTTCTTAGATTACGCAAGTATCGGTCAGTGTTTATAAATGTGTGATTTCTCATATGCAGCGAGTATATGGGATTTATGTCTGACAAATGGCGATAGGCTTGTGTTTGTTTCACAATTAGTGCAAATGGTTCTCGGTTCATTTTCAAATAGTGCCGAAAAAATATTTTTAAAATTTTTGCAAGTCTAAATGTTACCCCATCTCAAAAAGAAGAATTGTAGAAAATTCTGCAGCATCACATCACAATCCCAATCACCTGACTGTCATTTCTATTCGGGGTATCACGTATTTTACAATACTGTAAACTTCAGATACTTTGCTGAAACACTATCTATTTAGTATCAGAGTGAGCATGTCGGCAGCGACTCCGTAAAGGCTGTCCCGCTGTGCGCTGGTAATGCGGCGATTCGCATGCGGGCGCGCCCCGCACTATCATAGTCGATAGAAAAATCGCTCGATTCCGTACAATAATCGTCGGCATTGAATAACAATCGCTCGGCGTCGGCCTCGCAGCGCTCTTATTAATAAATTCTATTAGGTATTAGGGAGTGACACGGCGCGGCGGGTTGTCTTCTTCTATGATATTCGTTTCTCGGTATATTGTGTACGTTTTGTTGCAGTTTATTCGCTGTGAATATACAGAACTGTCTCAGTTGGTAATATAAATACAACGAATGAGTTCTGTACTGTACCGGCACTGGGTCCTTCGCAGCTAGCGAAACAGTGTCAGCTGGAATTTTGTAGTTAGTTGAGTCCACTGATGTAATTAGCAGTAAACATGGCATACTTCATGTTATTCGGTAAATGTGTTTGGCTCGTCTTTATGCAGGTAACTTGGTTAGTGGCCTATTGCATGACTCCAGTTGATTCGCGATTCAACTTGCAGACACTCAAGTTCTCGATGTTTTTTTGCAGTTCTTTTTTCTTTTTCTGGGTCCGGGTCTGAAACCATATCATTTCATATCCACTGTAACCGTATATGTTTTAGCCTCGTTGGTCTAGTTGTCGCATAGCTGCTGAGGTCTCAGGTTCGATTCCCAGCTCGGGCCGAAATCGCTTTGTGGGTTTTAGAAACTTTCACAAAGCAGCCCGGAGTTGGAAGGTGATTGATACACCCGTGCATCGGAGAGCACGTTAATGTCGGTCCTGCGCCTGATCTCTCTCCGGTCGTGTCGGATTGCCGTCCCATCGGGTTATGAGAGCGAGGGAATAGGGAGTGCACCTGTGTCAGCGCAAATGCTACTGCACTGTAATATGTCCTCCTTAAATGAGAACAGCCGCTGTGGCCGACAATCGGCTAGGACACCTTTATCATATTTTTAGAGTAATGAAATGTGTTTTTCGTAAGTCCCTGGCCTATACTAATGAAGACGAGGCGTACACATTATACTGCGTATAAGACCTGTGTCCTGTTAGTTTGTGGTAGTATGACGTGACATCTGCAATTTCATAGTAGTCTATGACTGCTCGCTGCTCTCGTGGCTAAATGGTGTCTTATTTATTTCCTGTTCAAACAAAACACTAAATGATTGAAGGACTGTTGGAACTATTGTGCGAGGTTGCAATGTAGCAAGGAGTTTAAAACTTCAGTACATTTTGCTGAATCAAACAATGTTACGTAACTAGAAATGTACAACCTTTGACTAGTATTCCTGCAGGGACGATGGAAGGCGCAGGATAATAGTCTGAGGTGTGTCTGTGTGTCCGCTGGTCTAT
>NWSH02000537.1:130015-146801 GCA_002382865.2 Heliothis virescens
GTCTGTTTGTCTGTTCGCGATGGAATCAAAAACGGCTGAACCGATTAGAAAAATTCTTTCACTGCTGGGAAGCTACACTATCCGCGGGTAACATAGGCTATGTTTTATCCGGGTACGGCAAGTCGTTTCCACGGGACGCGAGTAAAACCGCGGTAATATGAAAGTTTACTGATTAACAATGAAATCTCGGACACTATAACACCTTCTAACTTGAAAATTGGCAGGTGGGTTTCTCATAGGGTGTAAACATACACTAAGAAACGATTTTTGGAAATTCCACCCCTAAGGGGTAAAAAAGGGGTTTGGTAGTTTGTATGGAAGTCCAATGATTTTTGAAGTAAGAAACATGAAATTTAGCAGATAGGTCCGTTATAGGGTGTAAAAATTATTTAAGAATGGATTTTATGAAAATCTACCCCTAGGGTTGTAAAACGGGGGTTGGGAATTTGTATCGAAGTCCTATATTTTTGAAGTAAGAGACATGAAATTTAGCAGATAGATCCGTTATAGGGTGTAGAAATTATTGAAGAACGGATTTTACGAAAATCAGCCCCTAGGGGTGTAAAACGGGGGTTGATAGTTTGTATCGAAGTCCTATGTTTTTGAAGTAAGAGACATGAAATTTAGCAGATAGGTCCGTCACAGGGTGTAGACATTATCTAAGAACGGATTTTACCAAAATCTACCTCTAGGAGTGTAAAACAGGGGTGAAAGTTTCGGCGGCGCGCGTTGTTCCACGCGCTCCTCAGAGAGTGTCAGCAAACCCCTGCGGGGCCCACTAGGGCCAGAGCCCGTCGGGGCTGCGGGTTGTTCGAAAGAGTTACCGCGGCCCTGGCACACAAAGGGCTCCCGAAGGAACACGGTGGGTTTTAGTCAGTAAAAGTCTGACACTCCCTTCCGCTGTCACCCACAGCGGGAGGGGTCATACTGATGACTTCCCATCGATATAAAAAAAGGGGTTGAAAGTGTACGGAAGTAATTCGTTATTGAAGTGTTGGTTTGTTTGTTTGTACACGCTAATCCGTCAAGTAGTTCAGAACTACTGAACGGATTTGAATGATTCTTTTAGTGATAGTGACATTTTAGTAAAAGTTGTTTGACTTACAAAAATGAGAGATGAAACGTCTCGAATGGTCTCGCGCAACCAGTTTTTTCCCCGGACTCCTAAAATTCGACATCAGACGTTCCAGATCTTTGCTAGTTTACTGAAATATTAAGTTAATAGAACTATAAATTGATGTTTATATTAAAAACACGTTAGAAATAAGGGTGTATAATCGACGTTTGCGGGGAGTATTTTACCTAGTTGTTACGTATTCGGTGCTCCGCCCGTGCAATTCACACTTGGCCCGTAGTTTAATTTCCTCACCCTAAGGATTTTTTTCATAAGGTAAGTAAAGTGTGCAACATTGCATACTGGCACGTAGTACGAGCACAGATGCAGTAGATCTCAATGATTGTCACTCGCCCGCCAGCAACACTACAAGTCTCTGATCCCACTGAACTGTTAAATTATAACAATTTCCACTTATCTATTCATTCTGCGAAAGTTTTCTACCGAAAAAGAGCTATTATATAAAATATATCATTTTCCTTCACGTCAGAGGGGATTTCGATGACGGCGACATACTATATACGGATAATGTCACATGAAAATGACGAAAACGACACTTCAACATCGCCATGATATCAGTGCAGCCAGTGTCACCCCTATCACTATGAGTATAAAGTTTGTAGTTGCCTGTCGGAGTTTAAATTGTGGTTTGTAGTTAGAGTAATGTCAGGGCAAATGTAGCGAGCGTAGTTTTCGGTCAAGTCCGTTGATCCTATTACGATAGCGGAGAGGCGCGAGACAATGGCGGCGCGAGTTATGTGCTCAGCCCCCGGATATGTTCATTGTGCTAAAAAATATACAACCGGGGATGTAACGACCTGCGCCCTGCTGTGTACTTACACGTGTCTATTGAACCACTTTGTAGAGTGAAATCATTAATTAGATTGGACCAAACGACAAGGAGCATAATGCTCACGGTGCTTGTACATTGTGGATGTCTGCATCCAGGCGTGAAATCGTTAACTTTTTATTTTCATTACTTATCACGTTGATTTGTAAATTGAAACGAAGGCACTGCCACTGCCACCGCCACTGCACCGCCCGCGCCGCCCTGCACCAAGGTTTTTGTCGCACTCCACCTGTACTAAGCCGACCGACTACTACCCTTATACCGGACCACTCTATGAGGGGATCAAATTACAATTTCGGTGATATTACCTTACCACCGTCTACAGCAATGAATTTTAAACACGAGAGATAAATTATAATTGAATTAGGGATGCATTACAGTAAATTAGTTTTGCAAAGTTTATGTATAAGACAAATATTAGACTTGTTGACAGGTGTGATAAACAAAAGTAAAAAAAAATCACTTGATAAAACAAAATGTTCTTAACAAGCAAGTTTATAACAACACGATCGTGTATTAAAAGAGGATTAAACGTAAACATTGTCTAACAAACATTTTCATCACCTTTGTTTGATATAACATCATCGGCAAAACTTTGAAATGGAAATCGATCGAACTCATCAACTAACAGACTCAATATTAACTTGCGCTTCAAGTGAAAACACTTGCAAAAATTGTGCGACTTAGATCGCGGAGCTGCGAGGCGTGGCCGGGGGGAATCAATGATAAAAAATAAAAACCGGCCAAGTGCGAGTTGGACTCGCGCGCGAAGGGTTCCGTACCAAGCTGTAGTTCCACGCTTGAGTAACAGATGGCGTTGTATTCAAATTGCACTATCTTTATAATTTATTGTATGGGGACCCCCCTTAATATATATATTTTTTTAATTTTTAGTATTTGTTGTTATAGCGGCAACGAAAATACATCATTTGTGAAAATTTCAGCTTTCTAGCTATCACGGTTAATGAGATACAGCGTGGTGACAGACAGACAGACAGACAACGAAGTCTTAGTAATAGGGTTCCGTTTTTACCCTTTGGGTACGGAACCCTAAAAAAACTTAAAGCGATTAAGAATGGACAGGAGAGGCGAGCACGAGCACTGGTTATGGTGAGGAGTGAGGAGCTCACTATTCGTCTTTGTAAAAACTGTGTACTGCTGCGGTAGCCGGACCTGAGGTAGGCCAGTAAGAGTATCGTCACAATCTTTTTTCACGCGATAATCGCAGTATTATAACAGAGTTTATGGTAGGTAGCGACTTTTTATATACGTTATAACATTTCACTAAAGTGTGTAAAAGGACAGTGATTTTAAGATTTACCCAAATTGTTTTTAATGAATAACTCCACGTTGTAAAGGACTGAAAGACATTCTTCTTTATTAGTTTTACTCAGAGACCCCTGCACCCCTGCCTACGTTACCTCGTTGAGTCGCGAAGTTGAGCAAACACTTGTTCTCGCGCACGACTTAATTGCAGTAATTGTCGCGCACCGTAACTAAGATCGTCAAGTTTGTCGCCAACTTGCTTTTACGTACATTTGAAAACTTCCGAATTACCTCAATAAACGTATTATAGAGTACATTATTAACTTACGAAAATTAGGATATCCACTGATTACGATACTATTGTACTTTGTACGCTATGTTAGTATTCATTAACCGACTTCCCAAAAAGGAGGAGGTTCTCAATTCGACCGTATTTTTTATTGTAAAGAATTTGATCTAAGATTTAATTTATTTTCTATTTGATGTTGCGTGCACTACGTCACGCGGACTGTAACTAAGACATGGCACGGTGCTGCCCCCTCGCGGTGAGGAGCGATGACGCGATGAGTCGCCAGTCGCCGGCGCTGATTGAATATCCTCCCCTTGTGGCAGCCGGCACTATCGCGGATTTATTCTATTAGGGGATAATCTCATCGCTGAGCCCAGCGGTATTTATGTACAAATAAACAAAATAAAAGCTTCACTTACAAAGCTTAAAAGCGTTCTGAAAGCTTTTTCAATAAAATGCTTTCGTTTTGGATTTTGGTGTTTATCAGGCGTTCGGTCGTCGAAGTCACAATAAACTGCGTCGTGGGCTTTACTACTTAGATTTAACATTTACAAAGTATAGAGATCTAGTAGGTATTACGTGGATGAGTTGCAGAAATCTAGTAAGGAAATTTTGATGTGGCATTCGATATTAAATTTCATAACAGTAACAATATTATTATGTAAAAGGAACACGTTTACAAAAGAATACGATTCGTAAAAAACGCACAAATAATATCATAAGCGCGTAGGAAGGGCTGCGTAGTGACGTCACGTGCGGGCGCGCACATAAAACCCAATGACTAATCCAATTACCGGGCGAAAGGCCAATCTGCCTTCTCATGACCATAATTATTCTAACCTTAGCTTTTTGAGCGGCTAATAAAGGGCTCCGTATTCTGTGTGTAAAATAAAACCGGTGGGCCTTTATTAGTGATTCCTCGTGTGTTCCCATTTTTGCCCTCGTAAGTAGGTTCAGAGGTTCCGTTATTTAGGAAGTTATTCCCAGTTGAATTACACTGAGGATTTTAATTTAATTTCTGCGACATGGATATGGCAGATTAGTGCTTTGTTGGATTATGTCTCAAAAAGGAAGTAAATGCTGTATTAGTTAGAATAGAGAAAGAAGAATATAAATAGTTCAGTATATGAACCACTGAACATCCACGGGACGTGAGTAAGCATAATATTGAACACGTATCTGTGGGTGATGTGGTTGTCTGCGACGCCGTGCCGCAGAACGTTTATGTCCGGCTGGCTGCATGCTCCTCTAACAGGACTGTTCTTTCCGAATGAATTAAGTCCCTCGGAATTTCTCTTTGATGATGTCTTAGAGGGTTGAGAACGCACTTTAATCGCTGCTCACCCGCTTATTGAAGGGACGCCGATATTATGCCGAGGCACGGCTTGCCTCCAGTAATAACTTTAGTGATTTAATTTCCTTTCTCATACAAAGTGACCTTCTTTAGCACAACAAGCGAATTTCAACCTTATTCACACATCTTAAAAGCTACGCGATGGAATTAAGAATGTCTTATGTTTAAATCATATTAAATTGACTATTGAAGGTATTATTTAGCGGAAGTTATAGTAGATAATGTAGTAAGTAATTTAACTTTAATATTGAAGGTATCTACTTAGCCAGTTATGAAGCGATTCTGTTGTTGTTTGGGGAAATTATATTAAAGACCACCGCTTTTTAAGTTGTCACATAAACGCATTAGCATCGTAAAATTAGATTTTACTCAAATAGTACATACATTCCATTAATAGCCACGTACTTAACAAAGCTAAATCATCGTACTTCCACAGAACCAACACAACTGTGCATCTGCTTGTGTACGTAACAACAGTTACAAATCATCATTGATGTGCATCGCCCAATATCGCTACATCGTGTCAAATCGTTCGACATACGGTAGTGATCAACATGATACACTTTATTTTTGGGATAAATGTTTAGAACTACATATCTATTAAATGGTGCAGTTAACTAATAATTTTATTATCGTAGCTATAAAAAAAAAATAACAACAGTTTTCAACTCATTGAAAGTTGTTACTGTCAAGTACATACTTACACATTATTAGAGCAAGATTATGGTTATGGTTTATTATGTTAACATTATTATGGTTAAAGATTTGATAAAATCCTAATTACGTCCTTTTCTTCACCATTTGTTTAATTTTAAACAATTTAACGAGGGATCACCCAATAATGTTTCTCTTCATTAACAATCGCCATCTGTGCAAAACAGTGGCTTCCCGAAACAGCGTGACATCGCAGGTGCCTTGTGCTAGCGCAGTATCGCTTGTACAAACACCGTGTAGTTGTCGATGCCGCGGGCGCCGACAACCGTACCACTGTGCAGGACATACCTACACAATAACTTGGATTATGTTCGAATCTAGCTTCATGGTCAACATTCGAGGTAAATAGAAACCTGAGAAGGAAATCAGTTTAATATTTAATCGTATCGATAAAGAACTTTCCAACAGTATGCAAAGGAAATCTATAGGAAACCCAATAATTATTCATTTGGAGGACCTATAGATTTTTTGAGTATTTTCAAGGGTGCTGCACTGAATGGTACTTCTTGGTATTGGTATTGGTTGGTAGTGCGGAGTGGTACATCGCCTCGTTAGGTTAGTTCTGTAAAACTCCGCCCGGGGGAGGAGGCTTAGCGTTTTGCTGTTGTTTGCTGTGTGCGTGTGATGGCTTACACAACGCACGATTGCGATAAACTTGACCACCTTCCACATGTTGCACTCTTGAATAACGTTCAGGTTCAGTTCTGGTTTTACTAAATATCCCGTTTTGTGGAAAGGCTTTCCCAAATGTCTTCTCAGGATTGTTGAACTGTACTTAGGGATTTGCTTACAATATCACCACCTAAGGAGCTTAAGGTATATACCTTTTCCGGTAGTGTTTAATTGATAACTGTAAGTCCTAAAGGCCCAAAAAAATGCCATTAAAAATAATGACATATCTGAACATGTACATTGAAATATCTCAATAATGACGTCAGTACATCACCTGTATCGGACCGCGGCGGGGGTGAGGTCACAACAGGGGAGGGGGAGGAAAACCCACCGGTCTGAAATGCGTATTCATAGTGGATTAACGACCGACGATAGTGGGCCTTTCACGCCATTAAAAGTGTTAAAAAGCGAGCTGGTTCAATACCGACGTGGGGTGCCACTTGACGCGGGCTGATGAAGAAGGACATGAGACTAAACTTTAGAACGTTAGTCAGCTCTTTTTTATCTTTTCCTTTGAGTTAGTGTGATCTTATATGGAGCGCTTAAGTATTATATTAACATTAACGCTACAAGTGCAATTAATTCGTATTAAATAAGTCAATTTTACACACTTCAATACTATCATACTCGTCCTGATTGAAATCAAAATGTTTCAAAGTAAGCAAGTTTTGTCTTGAATATCTAGGAGGTCGTAGCTCCCAGTGGCGCCCCACTCAAAGGCCACCATATTTTTTCCATCGGGCCAATATATTACAGTGGCACTCTGTATAGAGGCTTTAGAAAGCGCCGGTTAACGCTTACCCGGGTTGATCGCCACCTCCCTACTGCATGCATATCACTACGTTTACAGCTAGTTATAGGATATTGATTTTTCAAGTGTTGCTAGGTAATTTCATTAATTTTATTTAAAGTATGTTATGTTGACCGAGAGATCGAAATTGTTTGGTAATATTTGTCGTAATATAAAGAATGTTCACTTCTCAATATGAGGTCGGCGACAATTTCTGGAAAAGTTTCTGTGTATTCACGTAACTGGCACTTACTTTTCTCGAGTAGCTTTATGAAACAGTTACGTGGAGTTGAAGAGTGGGGTATGCATTGCCCAGTCGTCTGTATAACAGGACTTCCAGTTAGATTCACATTCTGACTGGACATAGCAACGAGGTAATTGTTCCTGGTAATTACGAAGGAGTGACGTCACTATCGAGAATAGCGGCTATCGTCAAACAGCGCAGTGTGCCGCTGTATCTATCATCATCTATCAGCCACGTTTGTTTAGCGTCGCCGCACAACGTCAATTGCACCGACACACAGAAACGTATAGAAGTTTAAGTCAAGCAATATGGGCAGCGTACTCTTGTTAGCTACCTAAAGTGTGATTAAATCGTTCAGTTACAAGACATATGTAGATTATTATTGTCAAACAGGGCAACAGTTTACGTTAAGAGTTCCTTCGGGTGTGACTACCTATAGAATTGAGATATAGGGATTGGAAAAAATCTTAAGTAGACAAAATGTTGCTACAGTGAAAACGCTTGCCGTTAGTTTACTTCATATCACATCAAATAGTTTAAGGGTATTCTCATACGAGAAGTGGTGCGAAGTAGTGTTGGTAGTGGTACTACTGTAGTGCGTGGCGAGTGGGCGGCCACTTCTGTTACGTTGCTAAGTGAGCGCTGTTTAGCGCCGGCTCTCGTCGCCATACAATCCTTTGCAACACTATTGATCTATTTCAAAGTTATTGTAAACGTCCGGACGTTATGGGAAGGCGTAGTTCTGCACTTTAAAAAAATCAACTTGTTAAAGATCTATCCCCAAACATCAGTGCCAAGTCAGGGGTGAAAAAAACGGTGGTGGATCCAGCTCTTAAAAAGATAAGTTTTTTTTAAGACTGCCTGATCTAGCGCCCGCAATTCAAGCAAAACTATGATAGCTATTACTTCAGCGACTATGACTACGACGACGACTAAGACTACGACTACGACACCTACTACGACAGCGACTACGACAGCGATTACGACAGCTACTACGACAACTATAACGTGTGGCTGCAATAGATGACATTTTCGGACAATCTATATGTATGGATGTTTTTGTCTATCGATACAATACTATCCCAACAAATTGTTTTGAAAAACTGTCTTATGCTAACATATGAGTTAATAAGGATTATTGCCATCGATCATAATTGAGATAACTGAAGAGAAATAGAAAACGGTTGGTGTAATACTATATAAAAAAATAAAAAAAATAAAATAAAATAAAAGCTTTATTTCATTAACTTAGAAATGATTAAATGTCGACACACGTGGAGACCTCCTTTTAAGTATAGACATACCTGTGTTAGGAGGTCTCGCTCTTCACAGTAGATTATTATTAGAGAAAAAAGAAGAAAAATAAATAAACTAAATACACTTTTTAACTAAAAGTAACCTAATTCTTAGGTATAAAATATTTAAAGTGTGTGTGTATGTGTGTGTGTGTGTGTGTGTGTGTGTGTGTGTGTGTGTGTGTGTGTGTGTGTGTGTATGTGTGTATATACTATATGACTTAAGCTTTTCCTTAACGTTATGAAACTTTTCCTCGATATCAAATGTTGCCATATATTGCCAACACCACTTACTATACCTACTCTCTAGAGGAAGATGACGAAGATTATAAACAAAAAACCGGCCAAGTGCGAGTCGGACTCGCGCACGAAGGGTTCCGTTCCATTATCTATGAAAAATAAACGTACCTACAATTAGCCAAAACTAGAACATTTCTCGACAGCAAAAAATAACTTTGTTTTTCATACAAATATATGAATAACAAAGTTATAATTTGTGGTTACTGAAAAAGTACTATATCTCAAAAACCACTGACTGTATCTTGTTCAAACCAATTTTGGTTGATAGTTTTTGTTAAGATCTATAACATATATTTTTTTTAGATTTTTCACTTTGGTAGTTTAGAAATTACAGGGGGGGGGCACACATTTTAGCACTTTGAATGTGTATTACTCTGAAATGATTGACTTTGAGAAAAAATGGTTTTAGAAACCTCAATCTTATTTTTAAAGACCTATCTATAGACACCCCACAAGTATAGGTCAGATGAAAAAAAAAATTTTTAGTTTCAGTTCCATGTATGGGGAGCCCCCCTCTAATATTATTATTTTATTATTTTTGCATAAGAATCGTTAAGCGGTTAATGTAATACATCTACTTGCCGAGTTTGAACTGTGTAGTCCTAATAGTTTCGGAATAAAGTGGCTGTGACATACGGACGGACGGACAGACAGACAGACAGACATGACGAATCTATAAGGGTTCCGGTTTTTGCCATTCGGCTACGGAACCCTAAAAACAGTGTTAATACATTTTTTTTATAAACATGCGTGTGATACGGATAAATATCACATGTACATTTTTTTGTAAACACGTGTCAAACGTTTTATTTTCTCCAATAACACTGAAATAATTTGAGGTTCTTGAACTGCAGAATGTTTAAAGGCTCGTTCTCTACCGTAAGGCATTTCCCTAAATAGCAAAAATACCTTTCCTATCACCTCAGTAACGCGACGCTGTCTGATCCGGCGTGACATCACAGATCCGCGGCGATTTATATAATATTCATTCAGATCCGGGCGGCGCCGCGTGGCGGCCCACTGCCGGATATATCGGAATAACAATACCGTTTACTTGTACACGTGACAGGTAGCTGCTGTGGAAATCTCTGCAGGTACAGAATGTATCTTATTTCTTACTAGGTTTTCTTGAGCGTCATGATACTGCAATACAGTCGCGTGATTATGTTTTGTCTAGGCATTAGAGTAGAATATAATAATATTAATTTTGATACATAATATAAAGGTAGAACAAAAATATTAATTGACGGAACCATATAAAGAACCAATAACCAATTTTTCATTGATTGAGAAGCCTCGTTTGATTTTATGGAAGCATGGAAAGTGTTAAATCTTGTGTTGATCATCAATTATTTTCGTTGCCATGATTTGATTAACGTTTTTATGTATGGTGTAAGAAAAAGTATAAAATTGTGCTTTGGACATATTAAGTCCCGGTGTATCAGACACTTGGTGTGACAAACTCCATCACAACGATAAGCTGCGTGTATTGACAATAATATGAACTCGTGCGGCGCGGGCGCTTACAATAACGTTATTGTAATTTATATCAACTTCGCTTTAATACGATTATAATGGAAACGTTCTGGATCTTATAGCCATTAAAATAATATTTGAGTATGGTATTAGCATGTGTTGTAAGGAACACATACATATGCCGCCCACGGCCCTCGCTCGAACTTCTCTCATTAGCAAGATAAACAAAGTGATGTTTCTTTATGTTAGCTCGCGGGTCGATGCTCCGCATTAAGGGATCAAAAACATGATGGAAAATTGTTGACCGATCGTGATCATAAGAGCCTTACAGTCGGCTCGACGTCGGAAATATTCTCATCCATACAAATTTAGCTATCGTACTGACTACTCAGAGACTGCGTTCTAAATTAGTAACCGTAAACGCGATATCATGAGTTTTGCAAGTTCATATCTGCGCTAAGTGATCTATACAAGGCACCTACACTGCGGAGGTTCTATGGTTGGCGATCAAGCAGATAATTGTGAGATGGTATGATAAATGAAAATATTTGTTCAAAATGTCCGTAAGTAGCAGCACAGCATGGTTAATAAAGTTACTGCGAGTTGTGCGGAGTTACGTCGACGTTGACGAGCTGAGTGATGTTGCGCTACAGAACAACTTTCTTAAATACTCTGAGTTAGTAGCCGGGAGGTAAAAGATTTTTATTTATTAAATTAATTAAAACTGACAGAGACCATAAACTCAAAATCAGTATGAGTATATAAAACACGCTGATTTACAACGAAATAGCACTGTTTATTTCATCTAATAATTATTGAATATTTGGTAGAAGAGTGTTCTATCATTAAAAATAAGATCCAAAAGCAACGCATTGCAGTAAACTTTGATACTATAATAAACATTATTTTGTGTAAGTTTCAATTAAATTCAGTGTAAGTGTACACAACGAATATAACATTCAATTCGAGTTTTCTACGAATTCTCGGTAAGAATTTCAAACAAAACACATTCAATCTCATAGACATTCAAATTGTAATTTGTATAAATAGTTGTTGGATTTGTTTGGGAGAGCGCGCGAGGGAGGCTCGCTACACTCGGAACTTCTCAACAAAAAACAAACTTGAATTAAACAATGAATATTACAACAAATCACGGCGCGTTAACAACGGTACCTTTGCTTAGCGAAATATGTTTATTTGTGTTTGTACACAACTCCGGAGGTGCGCGCCTCCACAACTTACTAACACCACTCACCGGCACTTGTACACCTCGCGAGACCAATAACGTGCTCTATGCCTATTGTGATAAGGTCGAGGGTGCGTGTATAAGTGGTGGCAGTAGTTCGTAAGTCGTAAAGCCCACTAGCACAATAAATAAATAGTTGTAGGTCTAAAGTTGGCGCTGAACAAACTTTAGCACGTCTTCTCGATTTTTCCCTCGGCTCGTGAATTATTTACCTTTTCCCTTTGTTCCGATAGTTGGCAAGTCGCGCTTCGGAAACACTATCATTGCGAATTATTTTCCATAAATATTTATGTGTGTGATGGCCGTGACCGTCCTGACCCTGGAACGTGTACGTCCATGTAGGAGAGGTCTGAGTGGTCAGCGATCTCATCTGAATTGTTTAAGGGTCGCGGGTAAAACAAAACATTATTTTGACGTTTTTATTTGTCCTAAACCGAGGAACTAAGTGCGGGTTTGTTTTTCTTCCGGCTTATACACAAGAGGCTTGAATTAGGGTTGTTCAAGTATCCTAAAAATAGATGAGATTCTTCATAGTAAGTCATATTATGTAGTCGTTTATTTCTAATTCCCCAGTGAACACAGGCTTGACATAACGTTGTTGTACTGATTTCATGCAGAGAGCTATATTTACTCAACTACAAGTCATTACGGCTAAGGCATTGAATATACAAGTTTGTAAAATAACCGGCTGGCGCTGAATCGCGGTTCCCAGTCGCGGCTGACACTGCTAACATAAACAACTGGCACAAACATTCAGACTCGCGACAAATATTTGCAGAACATACAGTTTTTGTGACGATGCGGGAATCGAATCCACAACCTGTGCGAAAGATTCGATACGCAAACGAAGCGCTGATCGGCAAACATTTCATATACAACGTATATTTTTCTTACATAATGCTTGTTCACTGTTTGTGTTTAAATATCCATTTTTAGTCATAGGACATATTCTAAACAAAAAAATATCTAAAAGTTATAGTTTCACTAATTCTACATTATTCTTCATCCTGCGAATAAACTTACACAAATAAGGTATTAGCATATCTCACCCAATTTTGAGGAAGTAATCATGAAAATGTCAAGAAGCTAATAGAGTTTCGTCTTTACTTGGGATTACGCGATTACCTTACAAATAAGCTAGTTATGTTGGAAATTGAACGAAGATGTTGAACCGGTTCCAATCGGATGGAACAGATCCAATATCAGGCAGTTGTACCAGGAGCTCGTTACTATGAAGTTTTTAATGAAACTGACTTGCTTTGGCCGCTGTCACAGTCTCACATCTAAATACCAGGTAGTCTTTATGAAAAAATAACCTTAATGGTATAAGGATTACTTATTGCGTAGGTACAAATGCTCTGCTCCATGATAGAGATCTGTTCAATTTGTTTGCCAATTTTATGACGTAATTAATGAAAGGTTGGTATAGCTATGTGATTTACGATAGTGTTCATACTTTAATTTTCGATTACTGTATCGAATCAAAGGTTGTATATGTCGTTGTAGATGTGTATGTTATTAATAGCGCTGTGCATGATCGGAGCCACAATCAGTTCCCGCCCGCCGGGAGCAACACAAATAACCAAAACATGTTTACGGCCGCTCCTCAAGGCGTTCACAATGTAATTTTCTTCGGCAATCTGTTCGGGAATATTACCGCCGGTATTTATTCCCGTGCTCATTACAGTCGCGGGATCCAATCGCGGGATAAGATTCCCAACGCCGGGATCGCATTGGTCGCGCACTCCCTAGAGTCAAGTTGAGATTTGAGTGTCCAGTGAAGGCCGAGCCCTCCTTCGCACAGTGTCAGTGGCAGCACTCTCTCGTTGAAGGGGTCTTGTGCAGCTGGTTGTGAGGTTATGATTCGATATAGCGGTTATTGGGGGCGTCGAGGATACTCCCGTGTGATCGAGGTGTCGCAAAATAGTTTTTCCGGTTCGTTTTGCAGTCTCGTGGTGTTTACGTCGGTAGCTGTGTCGTGTCGCTCAATACACACATCATGTGCCGGGGGAGCAGATACGTAGATCAGTGAACCTGAGAACCATGATACAGAAAAAAAAATTAACAGTCAAATACCTATTGTGGGTTAGAATTGCAGGTTTATAATTAAATAGGTATCTGTAAGAATATTACGTAAAAAAAAGACGTAAACCCTTAATTTTATACCAACTCACGGACGGATTCTTTACAAGCACTTTTAAAAACTAATTTGAATACGTTGCATGTCTAAAGGGAACCTAACAACCAAACTTTTGCAGTTTGCATTATCTTACATACTTTCGCCGACTTTTTTATATAAACTTTGATTTTTCACCTTTCTGACAGGGATGAAAGTTTCACGGCGATCTATAAAAATAAACTGCTGGGAGTTGGCGAAGTTGGTAAAGTCACGAGCTTACCGGGCGGCGCGGCGCGGGGCGGCTCGGCACGAGTCGGCGCGGCTCGGGCGCGGCGCGGCACGTGTCTGCGCGCCGTGACCGGCATGGCCGATGACTCGCTGAGGTTTGCCCTACTGCTGCACCTGACGACAACATTCCTTTCATTTTAATTTAAGCGCTGTGTTTTGTATAACAAATGAACTGTTTATGTGAATACGACACGTAGGCGACAAGTTTTGAGATTACATTTTAACTTCGTGCCTTCCGGATGAACGAGGGAGAAGTTTTGCTCATTTCGAGTAACAAGGTTTAAGAGGCGCCAAGGTTTTGTGAAGGTATTATATTTCTTACCACCTGAAGCGCAATACAAGAATATTAAAAACTTACTCTACATTGGCATGCGATGCGGTTAGGTATGCTTAATTACGATGACAGAGTGAGTTAACTAACACAGGATCTATCATAACATAATAAAATTAGTATCATAGGCATACTGCAGCTATAATGTATGATACAGAATATGATAATATTGAGCAATACAGAACGAATACAAACACTATCAGAATAAACTAGTCGTTTGAGAGAAAATATTCGCAGCTAGTATAGGAGGGCGCGTGGAGGCAGGTCGCCGAATAATGCTGTCACGGCGGAGAGGTAATCTCCAGCAAAAGTATGGAACCGCCCGTCTGTACTGTTGTGGAACTTTCTCCGAGCAGGTCACGCACTCGCTACATAACACGCTGCTGTACTAGTTGCTGTTTACTTAGGAGCCGTCCCCCAACGCCACGTATCTTTTTAGGGTTCCGTAGCCGAATGGCAAAAAACGGAACCCTTATAGATTCGTCATGTCTGTCTGTCTGTCTGTCTGTCTGTCTGTCTGTCAGCCTCTCTAAATACACGGGTAAAGTCAAACAGATCAATAAATCAGACTAAATCTCCTCTAAGTTTTAATAAACGCATAAAGAAAGATGAGAGAGTTAGTAACGCAGTAAAACAGTTTATTCCAACACGTCAGGGGATCCAACACTTTACAAATTCAGGATTCCTGGCGAAATATTCAAGAAGTGCTGAAAGATAAATCGCAACCTTCGCGCGGGCTCGCAACAATAGCTCGCGCCGCGACCGCGCCTCTTATATGTGCTTACAGCTGGAAATATCATCGCTGCCTAAATGCCATTACGCTATTATAGTAAGGTTAACTATACTGAAGGCTTTGTAAATAACTAAATATTTAAATGAAAAGTAAAATTTACCTATTTACTTGAAAATTTCCCTACTTAGCATATTCATCATCAAAGCCAACTGTAAACGACGTTGAACCAATGTTCTGGTGATTTCCTAAATTCCTTCTATATGAATACCAAATGTAGCGATAAGATCATGCGTTTAGCTGTTTAAATATAATGGCCAGTTCACATGTTCCAGATAGCTATCTGACAGATACTACCATAGAAAAATAGTCAAAATTAAAAAGAATGCAAGAAGATGTGAGGTATCAGAGTTTAAGCTGTAAAGTTCAAAGGTGAAACAAAAATTACCTCTTAAACTTCTACGTAAATTCTCACAGTATTATAACTGTAATTGTCGTACATCAAGCTTTTCACAAAAATGCTTAAATACGGAAAAACAAGAGCAGAAGGAAGATGTACCTGTAAATTAGTGAGAGGGCGCGGGGTGGCCGGCAAACACAATTAAGAAGTGGGGGCGTTTAAGCGGTTAACTTGCGGCGGATGCGCTCACGTACGCGCCGCGCCGCGCCGCGGTCAGCCGCGCGCACTCGCGCTCTACACGCTGCGCGTCACGGCGGCGAAGTCAACCTACTAGATAAAACTAAGTGTTGAGATGTGAGTAAAAATTAAATAGTGACTGTATTTTAATAGGTGTACTGGTTTGCAAAACGCCGTTAAAAAACAAGTAAAAAAATCCCGGACAAAACAATATTCTTAAGACCGGTTTGAGGGTCCGTCGCGGTAGGATCCGTAGAAGCAAGTGGTGGTGTGCGGGCCGGTCGCGTCGCTCGCTGCTCGCCGGACCGCTGCCCGCGCGCTGCTAGCTGATGATGCATGCCGTGTGCACGCAGCCAATGATGGTGGCCGCGCGTCTGTTGGGTTCGATTCCCAACACTAAATAAATTGCACGATTACGCTAACTCAATAAAAAATAAAAACACAAACAATATTTCCCTTGAAAAGTAAAAAATAAGAAATAAAACTTAATCTTAAACATATCTTAAAGTACCTAAAATGTATTAATAATTCAAAAAACCGGCCAAGTGCGATTCGGACTCGCACATGAAGGGTCGTTCCATTATTTATGAAAAATAAACTACCTAGTACCTAAAATTAGCCAAAACATGAATAACAAAGTTTATAATTTCGGTTACTGAAAAAGTGTATATCTCAAAAACCACTGACTACCTTGTTCAAACCAATTTGGTTGATAGTTTTTGTTAAGATCTTAAGATATATTTTTTAGATTTTCATTCTGGTAGTTTAGAAATTACAGGGGGGGACAAAATTTTAGCACTTTGAAAGTGTATTACTTGAAATGATGACTTTGAGAAAAAATGGTTTGAAACCTCAATCTCATTTTAAAGACTCTATCTATAGATACCCCACAAGAATAGGTTTGATGAAAAAAAATAATTTTATTTCAGTCCATGTATAGAGAGCCCCCCTAATATTATTATTTTTTTATTTTGTATTAAAATCGTAAAGCGGTCAATATAATACATCTGCCTACCGAGTTTAACTATGAGTCCTATAGTTTGGAATAAAGTGGCTGTGACATTAAGGACA
>NWSH02000537.1:167712-202296 GCA_002382865.2 Heliothis virescens
AAATATGAGTTGCAAAGATTAAACGCACAGAACTTGCAATCCTTTGTGGAGAGGAGTGCAGAGAGAGATAAGATTTTAGCTGAAGCTGTGGCTGCAGTCGGGAAAGGTCTGCAAGCATTGGCAGAGGCTATGAATAGAGATAGTGTGTAGCAGAATGTTTTAGTTTTTAAAGTATTTTTTTTCAGCCGGTTCATTTGATATTTAAATAAAACACTTAACGAATACTAGCGCAGTTTTACTGGAATGAAATGGCTTTATCAGAGGCAGTAACTCATACTCCAGTTGGTCAATTAGCTCCTTTGACAATCTATACACACTCACATAGTCGTCGTCTCGGATTAATAAAGATAAACTTCGAATTTTGGTAGATTGTCGACGCTTCTCTAGTTTATCCAAAGCATGAGCTTCTTCTAATATAGATTTAAGCGAAAACATTCTTACCATCGTTATCGCTTAAGTAGGTAGGCACTTATTCACTTTAAAACTTTATTTAAACACTATTTAACTATGATTTCTTCTATTTTCACTCGTAAAATAGATGCTTTTAATTTGACATTTTAAATCGGGTTTGAGTGCGAAGTGTGCGTCGAAGGGATGGTGGAATTACGCTATAGAATGCCACTTTTTTCGTCATCTCATACTTTACCTGTCAAAATCTCGAAGTCAATTTAGTTCAACTCGCAAACACGTTCGCAACAAGTAGCGCTAGTGTAGATTCGAATTAACAACCTAGTATTAGAATGTCAATCAAGAAACTCACAGCGGATTCAGATGCGAAGTTAAGAATGAAGTCTTACAGAATCACCCCCCAGCACACCTATATAATAAACTTAATAAACTAACTGATATACATAAAGAAAAATTACGGGATTGTAAAAAAATATTGAACAACTTCATTAAAACACTTACCTACGAAGACACTGAGGCGTTGCTGGAATAAAACTAATTGACAAGATCACACTTCACACACAAGTGTAAGTTTACATATCTACAGCACTGACACACAAACACTCAAGTCCATTCTGTACACACAGACGTACGTGCATATACACACATACGTTCATCACTCACAACATGCGCACACACAGTCACACACACACACACACACTCACACTCACACACATACACACACACACAATCCTACTCGTACATTAACAATTAGTAACTTACATTAGGTACTTTTATTCCTTTAGAATGTTTAAAATTCGTAAGATACTTTTTCCTTTTTTTTTCCTTTATATATTACTCTATATTTAATTAATTACAAGTTTGTTAGTTCTAAGTTTAATATTAATAACGATATGGAAGAGCGGTGTCTCCCAATACAGGCTGTCTATGCTTAACGGGAGGCTCCAATCACGATCATTATGTACAATCCTTTACGAACTAATAAACATTTTTTCATTTTCATTTTTTTCATTAATATTGTAATAATTTATCTTATCTTGCCCAAAAGCGACTTATGCTGGTAAATGGTTTATGTAAGTGCGTCCTCGGGACGAACTGTCATTTACTACGATTACAACACAAACAACAACAAATAACTAGTAACATAGTGAGAATAGTTTAAGAATTTTATTTCATCTTTACTTATACCTACTGTTTTCAAGAAAAACATGCTGAAATTTCAATGAAGTTTAAAAAATATGAATTCAGAATAGATGAAGATAATTACTTCTGACGTAATGGTTAGAAAGAACTGTATGTATGTATGTATGTATGCGACATGCCTTATAAAACATTCCGCTAAAGATATTTCTTTAGCATAAAACATAAAAAGAACTCCGTCCTTTGATATTGAAATAAAAAGAAATACTATGTTACTAGCATAATTTCTCTTCATCTTACTGGCTAAGTAATTATGTATAGGTATGCTACTTATCTAACCTTAACCTAAAAAAGGTTGCTGGCTCCCGTTGGTGGGAAGTAGCACAGGATAGAGAGAAGTGGGCATCCTTGGAGGAGGCCTGTACAATCTGGGGACCTCGCCTAGTTACAAATAATATAATTATTTATGCATATCTATTTTATCAACAATGTAAAACTTTGAATTAGCAACAAATAGCACTTATTTTATTTTTATCGCCAAGGTCAAATAAAGGCTGTATCTCGTTAACCGTGATAGCTAGAAATATGAAATTTTTACAAATTATGTATATCCGTTGCCGCTATAACAACAAATACAAAAAAAAATATAAAAAAAATATTAAGGGGGGTCCCCAAACAATAAACGTGTTAAACTTTGTTATACATATCTATTCTGATATTATAAAGCTGAGGAGTTTGTTTGTTTATTTGAGCGCGCTTATCTCAGGAACTACCGATTTGAATAATGCTTTCAGTGTTAGATCGCCCATTTATTGAGGAAGGTTATATGCTACTTTTTATCCGGGTGCACGCAGTAGTTTCCACGGGAAAGAGGGTGAAACCGCTGGCGAAAGCTAGTATTTGTATGAAAGACAAAGTTATTTTTTGCTGCCCAAAAAATGTTTGTATTTTGGCTAGTTGTAGGTAATAGATACGTTAATTTTTCATAGGTAATGGAACGGAACCCTACGAGCGCGAGTCCAACTCGCACTTGGCCGGTTTTTAGTTACTCTCAACAAGCCCATGAAATCAAAATGAAAATTTGATACCCATATTGTCATCCAAACTAAACGCGTCCACAAAATCTAAACACAAATGGTTGAATATATCTACTTCAAAATTGAGTTCAAAGATTTCACCCGAACTCACATATTTACATACATTGCAAGTTAAATAAAAGCTTTTAAATAAAGGCTTTTAAAAACAAATGAATGTCTGATCTGAGAGTACAATGGTTACTTTGATTCTTCGAAAATGTGAACGATAGGAAACGCACAAACTGGTTTAATTAAGGCGAGTACAAGCATGCAGAGTGTCCTGAAGAAGCAATAGGAACAAGCATAAATCCCGTCATGATTAATTTGGCCGCGCTGACGGACAGAGCGGCTTACAGCCGGAGACAGCGTTTCAAAGCTCTTTATCGTAACGTGTACTGAAAAAGTCCACTTTTCGTGAAATGAATACTAGGAAAATTTACCTAGTGTAAATATTACCGTATAATGATACTGTTTGATCGTTTCACTTACCATTTATAATAATAATAAGAAGGTTAAGGTCTTTTTTATAATATTCAATATTTTTTATATAATTTTTGTATTTAACATTTAAAAATGTGAGCGATATGTGTTCAAATAAATAAATGAAAATAATAATGTGAAGGTTAATTAATAGGTATCGCTTTATGAAAAAATATTGGTTAAAGTGTCACAGTTAATTGTGATGAAAATTATTACGCAGAAAGGTGGCAGCCTCGTGACATTTACAGCTTGAATTTTTATCCTATTACTAGCTTCCGCCAGCGGTATCAACCGCTTTCCCGTGGGAACTACTCCGTACACCCGAATAAAAAGTAGCCTATAGCCTTCCTCGATAAATGGGCTATCTAACACTGAAAGAATTTTTCAAATCGGACCAGTAGTTCCTGAGATTAGCGCGTTCAAACAAACAAACAAACTCTTCAGCTTTATAATATTAGTATAGATTAACGCGTTAAAGCTGTTAAAAAAAATGTTTAATGAATCGTGGAACTTCTGCGCCTATTGTTTCGCACCCGGCACAGTACGCAGTTTTACGAGGTGACAATTTCGCTTTAATTTGATCGAATCGCGTGACAGGCGCTGTTCATTGGCCCCGACTGATGCAGTCGGCGCTCCTGCTCCTCACTGTCAGGCTTATCACCGTTCACAATGACAACACAGTTTTCAACTCCTGTGTCTGGATTTTTCCCTTTATAAAGAGATTAAATGTATTTTCGTTACAAACAAAATTCTCTTCTATTTTGATACGGTCAGTGACCGGATTAAGAATGGTGGGATTTTATGTGAAAATAGCACTAATGAATGTTATTTTATAAATAGAGACTCTATTTCAAATTGTTGAAGGAGCCAGTTCAAGGAACTAGAAGGAATCACTCATTATTATAGAAGGTTCATTCGTTGGAACTTCTATACTTATATATTTAAACGTTAAATCGATTGAAAAATATTGTTATATTAATTTAAAAATACATATAATGCTTAAGCTGACCGATCGATGATACATTAGAACATCATTATTAAAAAATACATATTTTAATTAAAATAGAATAACATTTTACGATAAAGAACGAGCTTATAATAAATTACGTTGTAAAACTTCACCTATGCAGCTCTTGGGGGAGTAAGTCGAGCAAACTATCATCTTATTAAATTATCCAATTTATTTGTGAGATTGAAGGCAACGCCCTCTGTCCACGAACTCAAGGTACTATAGTTACAAGTATTCACGACCTTCTGAGATTAATACTATATTATCTACATAGATATGTGTTAAATATATGTACAGGCACGTACAAGCATAAGGATAAAAAATAAAAAATTAAAGAGGTTCTTTCATTGAAATAACTCTGCTTACGTTGTTTTACTTCCAATATTAATTATGATGCAATAAACAGCTTCCAATGTATCTCGTTAGCAGAAAAACATGATAATTTTTCAGCTCATTAAAGTTCGTATGAAAATTAAAGAAATATGAGGCAACGAGCTTGTAGTTTAAATTAAAACAATTATTCGTTGCTCATGATTCCCTGAGTAAAATTCCACTCATTAACTTAAACAATATTAAAAGAAAATAATGAGCAGTTTAAATAGTAACTTTTTGATGAGCGACTGAATGAGGTATTTTTTGCAAAATGCGTATATTCAGCAGCAAGCACATAAGCTGATAATAAAAAAAATCAAATGTATCTAGAGTAGGTTCTGTTATCATACATTTACAGTTAGTAAACGCAGTGGACATTTATAACAAAATTAAATACTGAATACGCTTAATGTTATATTTTATGTAGTTTATTCTCACTTGCTAAGCCTAATCTTAAGGAATAAACTTACACACATCATCTGCATAGCCTTTTCCCAACTATGTTGGGGTCGGCTTTCAGTCTAATTGGATGCAGCTGAGAATCAGTGTTTACATGGAGCGACTGCCTGCATGACCTCTACAACCCAGTTACCCGCGCAACCCGATAACCTATTGGTAAGACTGGTTGTCAGACTTTCTGGCTTCTGACTACGTTAAACGAAATGCAAAGATGGGCCAAAGACAGTCGGGACCCACCAGTTTACGTGCCTTCCGAAACATGGAAGAACTCGTTATGACAAGATGGTCACCCATCCACGGACCGACCGCGCCAAGCGTTGCTTAACTTTATGATCTATTGATCCGCGCGGTTTTGACTTAGCCACGAGCTCGAGCACGAGAACTTACACACATAATTATATATAATGTATTTATTCAGTAACAACAGGACACAGACCAAATTTCAAACAATAACAATATGCACATAAAAAGTATTCTAGCGGTCTGTTTATAAATTGTTTGTTAAACAATTTAATTAAGTATGAATGATGTCGTCGCCATGGCGACCGGTATTCACTGGTCAGAGTTATTAAATAAGTTTGTTGAAGTTGGGAGTACTTTACAAGTTTTCATTTATTTATTGCCGATTTATACAGCGGCTACGAGTTTGACCATGTTTTGTTGTTATTACCTAGGTCAGTAAGAATTATTGCTCATTTTAGTTGATAGGACCATCACTATACCTTTTTTTTTTTTTTTTTGTCGCTGGAAAAAATAGACAATTACGCATCCCCTTCCCGTCGGGGGACGGGAGAGGGTATGTGGGACTCCCCGGTAGTTCCCGGTATACCCACTAAAAATACCCAGCGGCACTCCGACCTCGCCTGAGTGGGGAGGGCCTGGGAGTCTATAGCGTCCAGGCCCCCACCGGCGATTGCCCACCTTACGGCAGGCCCCTCTCAACCCCGCCACCCTCAGTGGCGAGGGCCTTTATTATGGCCGGAGCACACGGCCACTTTGGCCTGACGAGTGGGGTGACTCCTGTGCTGCAGGCGGTGGCGCCCCCGCGCCTGCCACCTGCTGATCACCCCTTGGGGCGGATGGGGACGGACGTTGCGTTCGCCGTCTTCTACCCCTTCTTCGTCTACGGAGCGGCGCTGCGAGAGGGTCGTCCTCGCGTATGCGCTCCGCCTCCTCCTTCTGTGACATGACGTCTTCACAGAAGGAGGCTACCGCTGCCCATGCCGCCTCACCACGCAGCATGGCAGCAATTACGCTGCCTGGGGAGTGAGAGATCGTCCCCGACCGCTGCCACCAGGGCGCGGCGGGGTTCAGCCCACGATACCATCACTATACCTAAGTCGTTAAATATTTTTGGTTACAAGACGCTTAAGTATCTATACTATCCCTGGTAGAATAAAGGTGAAAGCACCACATTTCAGGTACGTATCCGATTTTTCCTAATTGGATGATATAATTTTATAAAATTTTACAACTGATTCCGTTACTAACGCTAGTCACAAACTCCAAATTATTATGGACCGCGGCTGAAGTATGCAAGTGGCGCCTTCTGGCGGCGTCAGAGTGCAACTTATTGAAGTTCCACAACTATGGAGATTGGATCCGCGGACGGACAAAAAGACAAAGACAGTTAATATAATTTGAATACTTAGGAGTTGGTCGCCGTGTGTCGCTGGCTGAGGGTTAAGTGGACCACTTCGGAAGGTTTCGACGTACAAACAGATGGATTAAGTTACGTAAATTTTATCCCTTTTTAGGGGCACTTATTGTTTACCGTATCTATTGTTTTGGTTGTCTGACCAAATTCTATTATATAAGCTTATCTAACAAAACACTAAGTACACTACTACAAAAACACTACAAAGATTCACAAAACTCTTCGGATACAGTGACAAATCACTCGAAGGTGTATATCCGGGAACACGCGTGTCCTGTACCTACCGATAACCTTATCTTTTCCATTTCATGCCCCATAAATCTGCTATCCTTTCCGGAACTTTGCAATCTCTACCACATTAATGTATTATCGACGTCCAAGATTATGTTAACACAGGATAGGTGGAGAGCAAACATTAAAAACAATATAATAACTGAGTAATAAAAAATGTGTATAATTAGTAATTCTTATTCTTCAAGGATTTTATAAGTTGAATGCTAAATAGTTTCACGCCACAATTAAATTTTTGCTTCTAGTACTATTACTAAGGATATTCCATTATAACTTCAAAAATAAAATAAATCCTGTTTTAGCTACCATTGCTTCTTATTTATATATTATCATGTACCTATCATAAACGCGTAGACTAAATCCATGGTGTTGATCGTATTATGTTTTGTTATAGTCTAAGAGCTCGTCATAATAAGTAATGCAACAGGGCGGTGTGGGACTCCCTGACATAACAACACGTCATAGCATTCTATACTACTATCTGTAAAAGTAATGATATTATCTTACGGTTCAAAGTCAGCATAGTCAGTTTTTATGATTTTTTTGGCTGTTCGAAAAATAAGATCAAATGAAATAATAGCTGGTTTTCTTCTTCTCCTTCATGAGTGTGTAATGAGGGTTTTCAAAACTTTTTTTGCCACCAGAGAGCGCTTCATGTGCGTCAGGTCCAAATAGCTGTCAGATAGTACAGATTCCAACTGATCGAATGATTTTTTCGTGAAATTTTACGCATTTAGTAGTGTTATTGATTTATTAAGGTTAATTAAGGCCAAACTGAAGATTCAGCTAAAAAAAGAGGTACAATAGTCATTGCTACAAGGAAAAGTTTTTTGAAAGGTTATTACCGCAATTTGATTAGTCTAACTACTATAAAATTAAAGTAAAGGAAAATATATTATTTTTCAAACATTCTAAGAATGTATTTACATCAAAAAACGATCGAAAAATACAAGTTTTGATTTGTGTTTGGACCTGACGCTACAGTGCTGCCATCTGGTGAAGACCATTTTAGAAAACCCTCATTGTGTATAAGTACTTATAGCTTCCAAGCAACTAAACTGATACTAGGCTGAAAATTTCTGTTGACAGCTATAAAAAATCACCTGTCCTAAAAATCGTAGCAAAAGTCCACAAACATGTACTTTTGAAATATTTTGCTGATATTCCGTCCACGTGGCTTCCACAGAAGTTATTTAATTAGAAGCGCGCACCTTTATGCCGAGGCTAACAGACTTAGTGCTAATTAATTGCTCGACTATTGTAGGCCGACTGCACGACTCCACGCCGCACAGGATGCGCGCCGAGTTTCAATGCGAGTAGGCATAATATTGGTATTGTGGTGAATTGAATAAGCTTTGGTTTTTTTATGTAATAGTGGGGTAAAAGACGAACGTAAGCATGGAAAGTGAGAACATCTGCAGATTTTGGAAACAACAATAATTGGCCTGTGCAATGGGATGAGGTGTTTTGATAGGAAAAAAGAGGCCAAAGTTTAGAAAGGGAGGAAGAAGTTATCCATACATCAGCGGCCTTGCTACGAGGCACAGTCCAGAACAGGCTACGGCTAGGCTCTACCATGGAAAATATGTTTCTATCTATTGTTTCTTTGAACAACTATATTGTTCACTGAAATGCAAACGGAATGAATGAAATGGAATTTGTTGAGATAGTGGCTGATGATGATAGTATGCAATAGGGTTAACAATAAGTACGTTTTATTGGGATCTAAATAGATCGCAAACATACATATAGCTATACTATTTTCAGTGCACGTACATGAATCTCGTATTTACAATCATCAGTGTTTAAAATAAAGGTGTTTCTGCAACAAAGGTAACGCATTCGAGGGTAACATCGCTCGCATTCTAGTTATAACTACACTAATCCAACTACAACTGGTTCAAACTGGATCTGACAGTTAATCACAACTCCGACTAGTATTTACGAGTACAGACAGACGAATCTACTTAATTGCATAATGTTGCCATGATCGCAAACTGCAGGAAACTTTTAATTGGCATTGAGCAGGTCTACACTGAATACAATACGTTACCTAGACCGAAAAATAAAATGGAATTATTTCTCTATTCTTGATAGCTACTCGTAAAATGATCATCCTATATTCAATTATGCAAAATATTGAACAAACGGATTATGTTACTTACTAATGTAATGATAATAAAAGCTTTAACTGATTAACAAATAAACTAAATAACTATTATTAATAAATGAACTACATAATTTCAATTTCGGATTGATTATGTATCCATAAAATGTCGAATTGTAAATGAACTAACACTAATACAATTTATGTATGACGATTATAATAATGTTTGTTATTGACGTTGTTTTCGCAACTATCTGTCCATCCTGGCTTCGCACTTTTTATATAGCTAAAATAAAAGTCAATAATAAACATAATACAGTGGTTACTTCCGAATAACATATAGGTACTTAATACGTGATGTGTTTAGTATCAGTTGTTTAGCATTAGAATGTAAATTACAAGATGACACTAGAAGAAGGTTAGAGTGGTAAAAATGCGACAGAGGAAAATGTTTGTTTTTGCAAAGTTGTATTAATGGCTAACGAAAAATATGTCTCTGTCTAAATTTTGAGTGTTGCTAGTAATCACAGTGCCATTCGGATACGCCACAGATCTAATATAGTGTCAAACAGAGGCAGACAGATAGCGGGAAGCGACTCTGTTTTAATCTTAGACAAATAGAATGAAATCCTCATATTTTCATAACACAAATTATCATTCTAGGTTTGTCTACGTTAGTATGTAATCAAACCAAAACTTGTGGATAGCGTACTATACATATGATTAATGTCTTTGTGGTGTACTAACGGCTGTGTAATGTGTAGTAAACGCAATGTATAGTAAGCGTAATGTATAGTACGCACAATGTATAGTAGTCCTTTGTTAGACGTGTTGGAGTGTTAGACGAAGGTTCGTGTCAATTCTGTCGAAGGGAATCATTTGATTTGGGCTCGGCAAATACTTGGAATTACGTATTATCCTCCAATACACATTACGTTCGTTTAATTAAACGTTACTCGACAGTTTGTTCTCAGTATTTGTTAGGTTATGTACGAAACTATTGTAAAAAGCTCTAATGGCTTTAGATACTTTATCGGCTAAGTACTTGAATAATTTTACAGATAAGAAAAAATAAACAGCCAAGAGTAAGTCGAAAGAGGGTTTTCTACAAAATATCACGTTTGAAGCACGGGAGCCCCCAAAATTAGGTTTTTTAGTATTTTTGTTAAAGCGGCAAAATCATCTGTGCAATTTTTAGCTCTCTAGCTATCATGGTTTACGAGATACAGCCTGGAGATAGACGGACGGACAGACCGACAGTGAAGTCTTAGTAATAAGGTCTGTTTTGACCTTTGGGTATGGAACCTTAAAAATTTCCTCCTTTGAGCCTGTGACTGTAAACACAGTATGTTGAATAATATAGGTTGTTATTTTAGTACACAAAAGCCAACATTTTTCGCTTGACAACAATATTAACACGTCACGTCTATAATTAGAAGAACGTTCAATGATGGTTAACAATATTAATATTTCTCTAAGTTATATTGTTAAGCTATGTTGTCTTCACAATTTCTGTAGGTATTAAAATAAGGATAAAAGTTAATAATATAATACGTATCTCAGCAATACATCAAAAGCATCTTCGCTTCTCCGCGCCTGAACTCACAATCTGTTGCCACGGTTACTCAAACTAGTTTTATAAAATAGCGCAGTTCAAACTTACGTTGAAGGAGTTTCTCAAGTTTCAAAGTAAAGTACCTTCAGCGTTCTCTTATATTCTTATAACTCGTATCTTATACAAATAACAATAAAATTCGCATTTTCTTTCATCAAAAATATCCATTAACATTTGTGTGCGAGTTCACAATTTGCGTACGTGCCAATCTCCCTGCGTACTTACTTGCTGCTAATATTACATGCGCAGGTAATAAACATTGAGTCAATGGGTGGGTTCGGTTGCCATGGCGACGGCGACAACATTCACACATTCTCTGCGTAAAAATAAGTGTCACATGAATGGTGATCGCTAGGTAACGAGGAGGTGGCAATGCTCGGCAAATAGAACGGTATCAATATCGTTTGTTGTGCGGCACACGAGCGAGAATAACTCATCGATTTGTTAAGCTGTGTGCCGCTCCCGGCGACAAATTGCAACGTTATTAAGTTATTTTTATTACGATTTGTGTATATTGGAACGCTTTTCCTGAGATTCTGTTGTACATACGTGGCCCAGTCGTTTCATATCAAGATATCTTTCTAGAAACTAAACCAACTTACCAAAAGTAACCTAGTTTATTAGCTGTAGGTATTATTTTAATGCTACTACTAATCATAGATAGTACCCCATTTCTAAAAAAAACTACTCAGTCTATACTCTAAGGAACCAATCACTATGGCACGGTAAAAAAGGTTATTGAAAAACAGTGAATTAGGTAATGATGAGTTGAGCCTTCAAACCTATTATTATGTTCTTAGACATCATATCAGAATCTTGCTCCGATTTTTTGAGGAATACAAGTAATGTATTATTTTCTTGGAATAGTACTTGTAAACAGTGAAATACAGTGGTTGATAGTAAAGTGTTGGCTGCTCGCGTGACACGGCGCGTGAAGTCGACCGACTCAGAGACGCGGCTAATATCGTTCTGCGAGACACAGATTATTTGTGGCCACGAGATCACAGGTGAGAACCCTGGAACAGCTCATATAAAAGATATCATACTTACGAATAGCTCAAGTACAAGAGAGCTTACCTATATAGACTATTCTACAATTTATTTAATTTATAAAAGTAGGTATAAGTCCAGGTTTAAGGTTGCCACCACTGATAAAGAAGCTGCGACAAAAAGTACTGCCCCATCTGGGAATTGAACAAAAAACCTCACGCTTCGCAACTTGTAACCAATAAATCGAGAGAGAGTTTGGCATCGCCTGATATTCAGATTAAAGTATCTTTATTTAGATTTGTCAGGCTTTAACACTTTGTAAAAGTTTCAGTGTTCATTTACTGAATCTAAGATTGATGACGCTTGTGTAGATTTGATATCGATACCAATATCTTAGAATATTTAACTATTTCTTTATCGTTAGTATCAGAATAAAATAGGTAGAGAATATTAAATCGGTGAAGAATCTTTTGTTCGAATGTATTTCATACCATCTGCCTAGCCTTTTCCCAACTATGTGAGGGTCGGCTTCCAGTCTAACCGGATGCAGCTGACAATCAGTGTTTTGCATGGAGCGACTGTCTGTCCGACCTCCACAACCCATATAACCGGTCAATCCGATACCCATTGGTAAGACCGGTTGTCAAACTTTCTGGCTTCTGACTACCCGTAACGACTGCCAAAGATGGTCAAATGACAGCCGGGACCCGCCAGTTTACCGTATAAACCATAAAATACGCATGTGTTGCTAGTCGCCGTTTCTCTGGCCTCCAGGTCGAGACGTTCAAGTATCGAGTTCCAATGTCTCCCCCCCCCCACCGGTAGCACTCCTGGCGTTATCTGGAGCTGGCCAACATGTTACATTCACAACCGAACTGATTCCAGCGATCACTGACCCGTGCGGCTAGCGATATAGATTCTGTGGTGAACGTTACAATAGGCATGACGACAGGGTAAAAGATAAGCAAATCTGTAATTTAGATTATCGCAAAATATTGGACACCATTTTTTGTTTTTAAAAATCTTTGAATAATAACAAAGATAATGAGAGTTAAAGTTCAGGAGTGGGGGGTTCTGACGTCACGCCTATGGAAAAATCGTGAATAGGCGTGACGTCACGCGCAATTACAACGGCTTCTTAATTATTTGTTTAGATGAAAAACCAAAAAATACGTATGCAATATTTTTTTATAATCTAAAAGACGGACTAATTAGATTTTTTTTGTCGTCATGCCTATTGCTCTATTGATCACTAATATGTCAAGCGATATCTGGATCACAGAAATATAACTTTTATGAGATGAAAAACACATAATATATAAATGATACCAAACATGATACTAGGCAGATCAGCAGGATCAGCGAGTATCATATAGTTAGTCGTCACTGTGAATGGAAGAACACAGTAAAGTTACTTAACAGTAATTTAATACACGAGAACATTATGAAACTACAAACATTGAGAACAGTGAGACTCCCCTCTTAGGTAGTGAAACGTCATCTTTATCACAATACTCATAGAATTAACACGCCACGAAAATTAGCTGAAAAGAAAACTGGAAAGAAAGCGCTACGTACTGTGTACTATGAAAAAGATAAGTTTCTTTGTTTCAAAATGCTTGGAAAAATAGTGTACATTCTACGTCAGACCGACCCTGAACAACTCGCTCAGATACGAGTTGCTCTTATTTTTATTATCATTGCACAAATGGAGTAACAAACGTAATGAACCTTATTATCATCTCTCTGTAAACACAGCCCGTTCACTTGTTACTTGACGAGTATAATACGTATTGGTTCTTAAAAATGTTATACATAAAGGCCTTCGCAGTCTCATAGGTGTAGGCGATGTCCTAAAGTGCACAATTAAATAAACTATGCAACAAGCATGGAACAATCAGTCGCCATCATCGAGCTTGGCTGAGTGACACGAGTGAGAACGACGCGACAATTAAAAATAATTGAATCAGACCATCCCTAGTTCAAATAACCGGACGAGGTCAGAACAGAAACTCCAATTCACAATTGGAACTCCAAATTTCAGCCCATCGGACGCGAAGTACTATGTCAGTGGTACACTCGCGCACCCAAGTCCATTTAGAAGTTTTTTTTTTTTTTTTTTTTTTTTTTTTTTTTTTTTTTTTTTTTTTTTTTTTTTTTTTTTTTTTTTTTTTTTTTTTTTTTTTTTTTTTTTTTTTTTTTTTTTTTTTTTTTTTTTTTTTTTTTTTTTTTTTTTTTTTTTTTTTTTTTTTTTTTTTTTTTTTTTTTTTTTTTTTTTNTAGCCCCATGGTAAGCTATTAATTAGCTTGTGTTATGGGTGCTAACACAACTGATAAACTACATATAATTACGTATATAATTTTATAAATAGATACATATTATAACACCCAGACCACAGCCAACAAACATGCTCATCACACAAATGTTGATCTTCCATTATGAAGTGTGTTGTAAATTTTGAGTTTGATGACTTCCCAGTTGAAAGTTTGAGCTGTTTTGCTAAGAGCCGTAGTGTGAGACGGTGTAAACAAGGAAATTATAGTGATCGCCGACTCTCTGGGTTAATGTCGGAATAGTATTATGGCGGGTGCTACATAACAGAGAGCCAATTAATTTGAATACTCTCAGATTCTACTTAAAAATAATTAATAGCTTTAGTTTAGCAGCGTTGAATTAATTCTAAATTAATGTTAAACACAAAAGTACACGTCTACTGTACAATCTAAAAATACTCATTATTTTTAACCGACTTCCCAAAAAGGAGGAGGTTCTCAATTCGACCGTATTTTTTTTTTATGTATGTTAATCCATATCTCCGGCAGTTATAGACCGATTTGAGAAATTCTTTTTGTGTTTGAAAGAGTACGATGTCGGTGTGGTCCCATGGTAAGGAGACTAGGATCTGATGATGGGATCCTGGAGAAATTGAGAGAACTCTTCAAATTTCGTACGCTTTTTTACGTCGATGATACTATTACTGTCACTGTGGGTGGGTATGGGTATTAAAGATATTATAGTTTTAGAGCCGAAAACTGAAAAGCATAAAATAAAAAAAACTTTTACAAAAAAACAAAACGGACTTCACAAAAAAGCACTGAAAGGGATAAAATAAAACTTTTCAAATGGCTCTAGAAGTCGGTGGCAAAATAAACACAGTCAACAGACCTGCAGACACCGACTTCTAGAGCCATTTGAAAAGTTTTATTTTATCCCTTTCAGTGCTTTTTTGTGAAGTCGGTTTTGTTTTTTTTGTGGAATGAAGTAGACAACAATTAGATAAGTAGAGGAAAACTTGTTCACAAACAAGCCGTAGAAAGTGTTCCGCCCACGTCGTCCGTGTAGATGTAATCCGCGGAGTGCGTAAAACAAACAGAATTAACAATTTAGTTGGAATGGTCGCGCGCCGATAAAGCCGATGCCGATGAGGCGAAACGACGCGACGACGCGCCGATTATACTCAGCGCTTATACGTCGCACATACTAACACGTTATAAAATAAAATGAACTGGGAAATCGGGAGAAAAATACTTTGGTTTCATACTGAGTCGATTAATTGCCTATAAGTCTAGTCAGACACATCTGCCTAGAGAAAAAACCTCTAATATTAGTGCATTTGTAAAAAAGGCAGTGTTGGGCATTTGACCAAATATCCAAGGAATGATGGTAAATCCTCAACGTACAAACCTGAAATTTGTCCGTCTAGTTGTAACACCACAGTGGGCAATCCGAATTATATTAATGAATGGCTTAGCCGAATTCAGTGGAGTCTATCAGCTATCGCTCCATGGAAGTGTAACACCTCGATATTCACGCCGACGTGTGGCTGTCGTGTGTCTGTCGTGTGGCTGTCGTGCGGCTTTCAAGTCCACTACAACCCAATAGGTTTCTTATTAGTAAACCGACGCTGAGCTCATTATACAAGATGGATCACTTAGCGGATTATATCGTAGGTTAGGCAAGGGTTTGGATAGCGGTCTATAACAGAATGTAATACATACGTACTAGTACTTATTGTGTGAGGTCCCTTAAGGATCCTTTGTTTTACTGTTGATATAAACATTATTCTACCTACTCAAACAACTTAGTGTAAGTATTTAATTTGTTTATTTTTGTCGACAATTATCCTTACCTCGTCCCATGGACACTACGACCCACATGCAGACAAAGTAGTCCATCTCCAAAAATCCATTTCAACTGTTTCTATTTCTCAACTTTATCATTTCTATCATTTCTATCAGGGGGCACGGCAGTGCCCCCGCCAAGTCAAGCAGAAAAAAGCGGCACGGCCGTACCATACTTTTCTCGAAGCAATTCAGGCCATTTTCGACTCCCTATAATTTCGTTGTGGATAAAACTAGAAGCCTGAATTTTCAGCAACTAATCAAGCGTTGTATAAATACGGTGTATTTAAAATTTCAGACAATTTGGACCGGTAGTTTAAGAATGACAACTTGGTAAAGTTTCTGAATTTTGTCACTCACTGACTGACTCACCGATCATCAAAAGTATAAGGCACTTCTAGCAGACATAGAAGCTTCAAATTTAGAATATATATAGAGTTTAGTGTCCTTATTATGGGAAAATTCAAAAATTTTGTAATTTCGGTCCAGTTTTCTAAATACACTAACTGCATGAATAACTTTGTAATCCTATATAAATGTATAGGATTACAAGGTTACATTTGCAGTTAATGAATTATTACTGTACAATAGAAAATAATAGGTATAGATAGATACCTACTATATGAGGCATAACGGGAGGGGGTATAGAGTGGGTAAGGGTG
Source organism: Heliothis virescens (assembly GCA_002382865.2). NCBI lineage: Eukaryota > Metazoa > Arthropoda > Insecta > Lepidoptera > Noctuidae > Heliothis > Heliothis virescens. Next base: position 184,100 of record NWSH02000537.1, read on the forward strand.
TGTTTAGCCCATGAAACTGAACAACATACCCGTGGGAAAATGTGTTGAATTATGAAAAAAAAACGTCTTTCTTTACATAACAAATTCTACTTATGTTCCAAGAGAAAAGTTGTTCAGTTGCCTGGGCTGAACACACCCTTTACGCGTCTCTTGTATTATGTATACATAAACTCTACAAAAAGAAGTGAGATGCCATCAAAAACATCCTGTAAAAAACCCAAGTCAAGCTCACGCTCTCTACAGTAAAAAGTTGTGAGATCCATGTAATACCAAGTCTGGTTAATCTTTTTAGTCTGTACTTAAAGGACCTTCTGTCTTAAGTTATAACATAAGTTATTATCATGCCAATATTAAAAATATGTTACGTTTTTATCAAATAGATCGACTTGGCCATCGCATGAAAACACAATGAATATTACAATTCGGATGTGGACTGAACTCAAACTAGTATAAAATTTTACCACGAAAAGGTAGTTTCTATAGTAAAAATAATAAAAAACACAATATTTTCCTCAATAAACAAGGGATTATTTTTTAAAATGTAATTAAATATTTCACCCTCAAGTCACGTGACAATGAACACCGTTCAAAATGCGTGACGTCACTTGTTGCCAAACAAGAATTTTCGCTGTCAAGTACTATGGTGTTTTTGATATTTGGATTTGACAATTCGACAATGTTTGGCAACAAGTGACGTCACAGCAGGCGTTTGACAGGTATTCGCGTTTTTGCGCGAAATTTTAAATTGAATTTTAAATAAATTATTTTAAAGGTATTACTTGTAAAAAAAAATAATAATAAATAGTTTGGCTTATATTTGCTACTTATGCACGGTTTTAAACACTTTCCCAAAAATAGTCCACATCCTTATTATATAAGATTCTTTAGTCTATCGCGCCTCACGCGATTGAAATTCTCGAAACCAATTCATTAATCGGTACTCTTGTTCGCCATTGAAGTTTCAGGAGCATTAACTTCTTTAAGATACTCACCTCAATCATCATATCCGGAAGGACTCTGGTGAGGAATTAGGTTGCTGGCCCGTCGTGCTGTGTAGTGTGATACATACTAATAACCAAATCAGGCGATGGCCAAGTCAATCTATTTGATAAAAATGTAACATATTTTTAATATTGGCATGATAATAACTTATGTTATAACTTAAGACAGAAGGTCCTTTAAGTACAGACTAAAAAGATTAACCTGACTTGGTATTACATGGATCTCACAACTTTTTACTGCAGAGAGCCTGAGCTTGACTTGGGTTTTTTACAGGATGTTTTTGATGGCATCGTTTTTATCTGAAAGTTAATTAAGTCATGTGGGTAAATATTTCATTTACTTTACGCAATGGTAGATAAACCCCTCATACTATAATTTAAATAAGTAAAAACGTGCTGATAGTGTCATTGAATAAACAAGCAAGAGGTCTGTGGGCTAATCTTTACACTCGTGTACACAGTTATACATCAGATAAAAATTAAGGGTGTCCCAATAAAATGGTAATGAGGTATTCGTTTCCTGCGCCCGAGTGTTGCGGCGAACACAGAGGGCGCCGCCGTTAATTAGTTATGCGCCGGCCTCATAGATACACACAGTTTAGTTCATTTATTAGACTGATAGTGTTAATTGAATTAAATGAAGTTAGTTTGTAGTATCAGATGACATAATTTTGGAAAATTACAGAAATATTATATTAAGAATGCTTTTAGTAGATAGTATAAAGAAATAAGAGTATCACAAAGCTATATTACGATGATAACAGACAAATACAATTTTGGACATAATCTCCATTTTATCATGCTCATCAAATTATTTGCTCAGCATCCGAACAGTAAATATTGTATGACAATCCGAATGGAATTCGTCAAAGTATTCGCGAGCCGCACCGCCGACAACAAAGCGATCGGAGCGAGTCGCGCGAATCAATTCGTCTAAGCTTTCGCTTAAATCGCTCGCGAAAACGTAAACACAGTATAAAGTATTCATTCTGTTGAGCCTGTGTACTTAACGCGACGGAGCCGAAAAACAAATCCCTTCGCACAATAGACATGACCCCACAATAAAACCTATAAAATTTATATCTAACCTCGATATCAGTAGAGAGAATACGTAATGAACATTAGGAACAAAGGCGTGTGAAAAGAGCCGATACCGAATTGTGTAGGTGAGAAATTGATACCATTTGTACAGCGGACGAAATGTTACGCTAAGCGCTGCGCAATAAAGTTCACTTTTAATCGCTTCAATGAGCAACAGAATCAAACATTGTTGCCGCCGAAATACATTGGACTTAAGCAAACAGGAAGATAGAGTCTATTTTGGCGCAAGTGCACGGCACTACAGAAAAAGCAAGAATCGAAGATAAGTGAGGTGGCGCGGCTCTCGCTCTGAAATATTAGTGTTCTGAAGGTTTTCTTTGAAATCGCGTGTTGGTGCAGCGAACTCTTTTGTAGCTTCCCGTTTGAACATTTATATCAGCTACGGCGTAGCGCGCTACGGGCTACGAGAGCGCTACGATACGTAGTTTCCGCACTGGGTGCGGGTTATTTCCCAATGAATCTATGAGTATGAGTTTTTCATGGCTACTGTTTTGTGAGCGTATATTCTATTGTTTTCATAAAGTTTGCACATTTTTTGCATTTGAACTGTCTGGACTTTTATACTTTTTATTTTATAGGTTTTACAAAATTCAAATACAATATCTTTTTTTACTTTTCTACAATATGGACGAAATTATTTCTATAAATAGATAGATAGAGAGATATTTGCCTCCTGTGCATATTTATATTTATGCATGTGATCTGTGCGTGTAATGGCAGCCACATTACCAGCAGTACTGGGCGGCTATAAACGAGAAGCGTTTATTTATTTATGATAAACATTCTACAATCATTACAGAAATAAGGATGTTTGAACGCCTTTTATTCGTGTAATACACAAATAAATATGTCATGTCTTATTTTTTCTATTACACCAGCAGTTTCTTAAACCCCATGCCCCATATGTTAAACAGATTATTCTGAATAAACATAAGTTTAAAGCTCACATTGTACTAATCTCATTTCATGATTTTATCTTTAAAAATGTACAAGCTCGTTAATTTGATAAGCTCACATAAAATATGTGGTATTATATTCAAATTTTATTTGAACCATAATTTTACAAAGCTGCTACAATGTTTAAATGTTATGATGAAATCTAATTTAATGTACAAATTATTTGAAACATTAATTTATTCACGAAGCTGAGTACATAAAAATCTCTCGTAATTCAGTTAATATGTGAGTCATTACTAAAATTAAGATTTAATATCACGGTTTAGTTTTCAACCTATAAGAGATATTGATACAGTATGGCATTCGAAATTCTTTACTTTGATCATTTTTAGGATTCCCCTCATGACAAAGTAACATATGTATTATGCACTAGCCGTTTTCCCACGGTTTTACTCGTGTCGTGTAGGAACTATTGTTCGCAACCGGATAAAATATAGCTTATGTTACTCGGGGATAATGTAGCTTACCAACAGTGAAAGAATTATTCGAATCGTTTCAGTAGATCTGGAGCCTATTCGTTACAAACAAACAAATCTTTCCTTTTTATATATTAGTATAAATATAGATGGTTAGGCATCCCACGACTGAGTACAAATAACAGCCTACCGACCACTTACTTCGGTCGTTACATGCTTCAAAGTTTTTCTCATTCCTCATCGACATTAAACATTTATCGGTCCTGCATCAACAAAGTTCCGAGACTATGTCAAGAGAATGGATTTGTCAATCTCTCCGATCGAGAGTCACTTGTTTGGTTTGTTAATCGCCGAGAGAGAGAGAGAGGGGGCGCGCTCCCCTCCAACATTATTTTGAAAACGGCTCTCCACAAGGTAAAGCTTGATTCAATAAATTATTAGGAGTAGCTCATTCTTCCCTCAGTCGGCTTTAGCGGTCCGCACAACAGTAATCTTTTGAGCATTTTTTGTTATTAGTTCAAAGTAATCAAATATGTGCAATCATATCTTTACGAAAACGAATTCTTCTATACTGAATGTCTTAAAGAATAATATCTTTTATACAGCATTTTCGTCTAAATGAATCGTTTCCAGTCCATCAACACATTCCATTAAACCTTCACAACTGAACGAATGTATTGTGTGAGTGTTCTCACACTCAATAGCATGCTATACGAAATACAAGTGGATTTTAATAGATGTGCCATTTATGGGATAACTTGCTTTAATACTAATGGCTTAGTTAAAATAGAGTTTATTTAATTAATTCTAAAAGCATTATTTTTACCCAGAATGTATTAAAATTATTTCTTGCATCGATTAATTTTCCATTTTGTTACAGGCACAACAAGTTATTTTTAAATTGGTCTACTAATATCATTATATAGGCAAGCATTCAAGTGATCAGTTAGCATGATAACACGAGAATATTATTGGAGTAAAAATTATTATTATTGGTCAAAAATACACTATAGTTTAATCTATTTCCAGTAGCCGTCAGTATGAGTGCACAATAATGACATTTGTCGATATGTTAGAGGAGCAAACGAGCTGACGTTCACGCGAGGCGCCTCTCTATTTAGACTATGAATAGTGATGCTCTTTCCCGGCGATGCGCCCCGGGGCATTGGCTGAGCAACGCCGCGGACCTAGCTATGTCAATATTGTACACGTATCTATTCACGATATCATGCCACTATATTAGAGGTTTATTTGGACGACATATTTTTTTCCTCATGTGAGTACCAAGCGTGGTGTTAAATTGTTACTACGGTGCCAATCAATAAACCTTTTAGTTTTGGCAAAATATTTCTACAAAAATCCAAGCAACAACAGCTGTTTATCTAGTAGTTTCCAGGGAAAGTTAATACAAATCCCTAGAAAGTCAGGTAAAAATAAAAGTCGGTTATTGATTTAGTATTAAATATGTTTACCATTACGATATCTATCCAAGCCTACGAGCAATTATTTATTTAGTCCGTCCTACACTAACTTGTATTAATTCACGGCCTACGCTCAAATGTTCATAAAACTTTATAATTTTTCAATAACATCTCTATGAAATCCAATTACTATATATTTTATAGATTTATGAACTAATTGCGAACGTAAAACGCAGACATCGTAATTGATCAATTAGTCAAGTTAATCTATTGCACCCTTTATCTGGCCGAAGGTGAACATTGATTTAAACATTTTGTGATTTAAAGTAAGCTATATAGTTTATTATGAAACTATTTGTATAATAGTAGCTGATTCGCGCGGTTTCGCCTCATTCCACATTACATCTTATCATTACACTCCCGGACTAAATATCTTCCGGTTAAATATTTAATTATTACTCCAAAGCGCCGCTTATTAATTATTACCAAAAATTCCAATCGGTTCAGCAAAAAACAAACAACAACTTCCAACACTTTCGCATACATCGTATGAGTGAATACTTGAATAGTTGTCAGGTCTTGCGAGTGACTACGTCACTTTGTACGATAGCTGAGCGCCCCGAGCCCCGAGCGCCGCGCGCCGCCACCGTCGCCAGCGCAACGCACAACTTCTAACTGGGCGCCGTGTTCGCTGACTTTCGCTTCGAGCACAAAACTAGCACCTCCTCCTAGTCTCTTAATATATTCACGATCTACAGAGAACTCACTTGTTCCGACTTAGTTCAAAACGGTATTTAGAATTTTCAGAAGTATTCAAGAATCAGTTGAATATCTTAAAACTCTGCCACTTTAAAATATGTACAGCTTTATTAGTTTCTGAAAATTCTAAACTCGTTATTTTCTTAATCTTTTTCTTAAGAAATAAGCACTTAACGAAGCAGGTAAATAAAATAATAGACGATAATAACTTCCGTAAACGATGGGCGGAGAAATAATGTATGAATATAAGCAAAAACGCTTTGAACCCACTTCGTTTGATGTTTGGGCGTACTGGAACGGCAAAAAAGTAAATTTTTCATCTACCCTCAACTCGAAAATAGAATCTACATAAGCGTTTATATCTGAATACAAAATTAACACCCGCACGCGCTCCTCGTAAATTATCGTAAAGGAGTCATTAGAGGCCGATAAAAGTGAGATAACTAATAACTGAACGACCAGCACTTAAGTCCTGAGGGGCGAGAGGACGACCATTCAAGCTCACTGACAGAGAAACGGTTCTTTTCTGATGTGATTTTTTTGTGTGCCGAATTGCAGCGGGGTGTGTAAGGGGGTGTGGGCGCGCGCAGGGAGGGGGGACGGCCGGGCTCAGGCGTGCGCACCCGGCAGTGTCTAGCCGGTCGGCGGAGCGCACGCACGTCCGCGCTGTGCCTCATTCGGCTCGGTCCCACGTTGGGCGCCATCAATCTATACCGCGATGTCGGCGCGCTATCGCCGCGTGTCGAATTAAGCCTTATCACGTGTGCCACTGTGAGGCCAGTGCTCAGTGATGGATCTACTCTAATTAATAGTTCAAGTGTTCTGTGTTTACATAACAAAGATTTCAAAGGAAAAGTTAAAACAAGAATTTCTGAAGACCATAAATTGAGTAAAAGAAACGAAATAGTGTTTACAAAAGTAACATAGTGGTAAAAGTTATTACAGTTAGTAACAATACTAGTGTAGTGGCACGTGATATTTTCCCTCTAGAACGGAACTTCACAGAATAGGTAAGTACTTTCTTCGTAAGTTTACGATACATTGCGGATGATTGATATGGCAAACTTACTGGGCTAGTGGGCCGAACAAATGTTTATTGTGAACCAACAAAGTTTTGGCTATTTCTGAAAAAGGATCAGCCGGCGGCGCTACGCAGATACTGGTAAATACAAATATGTCACCGGTGACACTTGACAGATGTGTTTCGTTATCATTGTTTAATTAACCGTTGCGTAACTAACATCAGCGTCAGTTAAGTAAATAGGTCAAGTCTTGTGTTGAAATCCTCCCTCTTGAGTGCGCAGTGACTCGGCGACGATCCTCAAATTGTTTTTAGAGCATTGTGTTCAATTGAAAAGGCGCCGCTGAGGAAATTATGTGAATGAACACAAAACTTGGGAACAAATTATAAGTAGAGTGTCCCCCGAGCACCGCCAGCATTATTTGCTTCCGAACTTAACAAACTTTTTTTTCATATTCCCCAAGGAATTAATTAAGTAAGGATCACTTTGCGAACAAAGAGATTCGTATTTCTTCGGTTCATTATCTCCATTTTGGAAAATAGCTTGTAATTTAATATTCTTTTTTGCGACAATACTTAAGGGACCTTCGTTAAAATGACATTGCTTTAAAAAGGTTTTCAGATTGCGAGGTCAACGGTACTGATTTGTTTTCTTTTTTTCAATTTGTTTGAAGTTTGAGCAAAGCGTACTTATTCCTAATTATGAACGAGGTTCCATGATGCCGCCGCAGCGTGTTCATCCTGGTAAATCCGTTGTCTTGTTCCCGGCTCGTCACAATACCGCAAAATCAGCGTCAATTCATCAAAATCACTCGAAATATACTTGTCGTGAGTATTATTAAAGAAACAAAAAGCAATTTTGGGCGCTACGCGAAGCAATCTGTCACCGCGCGCGAAGAGGAATAAGTCAACAAAACAAAAAGTTGTCACTTTGGGATTGGGAGCACCGATATTCAGTATTAATATTAAATACTGTCTGTACGGCGCAGCGAGCCCTTGTTTATACAAGCTCCGTGATTGGTGGATGGGTCATTTCAGTGCGTATTATTGCGAGGAAAAATATCATATGAAAGGGTACGGGAAACATTGACATTCTCATATGTGAGGTACTTGATGAGATTGACAAAGCGGATAAAGGGTCGGTAATCCGTTCGTTGCTTTATTATTATTTGTTTGATACGTGGAATGTGCAAGATCACAATGAATTGCAACGCGTATTACTGGGAGACTGGTGTTCACTTCGTGAATATTGTGCAGTAATAGTAAGCACTTGGTGGGTCCTAATGGCTTCATTATCCAGAGCTGACGTCATGCTCATTCGCAGCCGATAACGGATCATTACGGAGCATCAGCGTCACATTGCACTAACAAAGGGACGTTTTAGAGATTTGGTGATTGAGTTTAGAAATAATACTGTACTGAACCTTAATAGTTATTAGAGTTGTTTAAACAGGCACACACATTTTTCAAGCCCGTTGGAAGTATAAAACCAAAATTATTTCAGTTTCAGAAGGAGCACAGACATCAGTGAGATTTTTTTCACACTAGGCTTTTAATGATGAACAGTTAAAACAACTACACAAACGTTTGTAGGTGACGAATAGCAACAAAGAAGTCAAATTTGATATTTAGCCAAACAATGTTTAGTTGGATTAGGGTTAATATTTAAATAATATTGAACCAATTAAACACAAATATAATTACAAATTTTGCTTTCACATAATAAACAATAGGAGAATTCATGTTCGTTACCACACATTCGAGTGCTATTAGTTTCTTACAAAGGAACGCAATAAGAATTCTTCATAAGATGAGAAAAACATCAATCTCTCTTGAATAATGTCAAACAAATATCGCTCACGGTACTGACACAAAATAAATTGTGTTTCGAGGGCCGGAGAATGTGATCGACATAAACACGATTGTGACAACGACGGTAACAATTAACAATCGAATCTTTTATCTTATCTTAAAGGGAAACAATAACGTGTTCCTGTTGTGCGAGATATAAGGAAACTCCTACACATCAATATTTGAGCAACTCTCAAAGACAAAGGATCAATACGTAAAGACACACACGCTCCTGTTCAGGACTGATTTCTATGGATTCCGGGAAGCTGAGGACAACAAAGGCGGCCTTAATTCTATCTCTCATCTCAACTCGAAACTGAAGAATAATATATTGAAATAAAGAATAGGATGAAATTCAACTTCTTTGAAGTGGCGACCAGAGCGACAGGCGCGTGATGATTCCGATCTAAAAGTTTGTGGGGAACACGCGAGCGTTTCTATAAGTAATTCCGCGGGGACCCGTACGGATGAATAGGATAATACTTACCATCCCACGCTGATATTGTATTTGAACCCAGTGTATGTAACATGATACAGTTTACGTCCAGTAGCAGTCCGGTGCTACGTCTCAGTCAATCACGGTTCACAAGGCAGCCACTCATGAACAAACGTATCTCGCTCAGTTGGGAAAGGACCCTTTTCAATAGGCTTTCTGTAACTGCGAGAGATTATTTGACGTTTTTATATAAACGAGCCAATGGCCAAGATAAAATATCTATTGTGAAATCTAACCGAGATCGGAGTGGAGCTGGCATGAAAAAAGTAATTTATCTCAGTTCAGATTTTAGAATTCGCTCCGTGGAGGTCAATATCTAAAGAGAGAACAGAATTTAAACAATGGCTGCCGAATATTGTGATGCAAAACTGGTTTTATTTGTTGAGTCCGATACGATTGTGCGCGAACCGTTATACTGCTAAACATTTATTCACATGATAAAAGAATAAATCTAAACGCGAAATTGTGCGTTACTACGTTTATTTTGTAGGAGACATGTTTGTGTTTTAAAACGAGGAATTAATCATATTTGTGGGAAAAAGCGGCGGGTAAGGTAATAAATAATGTGAAACAGTGAGCAAAGTTGGGACGAAATAAATATGAACTGTTGTGGAGCCGAAGAATGTGAGGGAAAATGAGACCAATTGACCGGCGATATACTGAGAGACAACGAATTACTGAACGGAATCGTGTCATTAGATATGGGATTCGCATGACGGGAGACCATTAATTAATCGTTATTGTATTTATGTGCTACATGACATTTCGATTAAATGGAGTTTTGATTAAAATATAAGCTCTATATCTATTCATTGATAAATAGAGTATTGGCTACGGTTGGCACGCAGTTAACATAGAAGGTCTTTCAAGAATAGCTTCCTGAAGATATAAAAATAAAACGTATCCTAACAAATGACAGTCTTACCCAATATGATAAGGCGTAGGTTTAGGGTTGTCTAACGGACGACGAATTTTGGACACATCTCGTTCAAAGATCCAAATCGATTCCGATGACAATGTCTCTTGTTACCACGCAGCTATCGGATACCAACTCGTGTCATCAATAACCACTGCAGTTTGATATGAGACTCACTTGTAAGCATAAATTAGCTAAGTAGGTGTAACACAGATGGGCGCAGATTAGGGAGTGAATGCAGATTAAGGGTTGTATCACATCAAGATCGGTACTTGTTTGAATATAATTGAAATGGTCCGTGGGTGCTGGGCGGGGCTGGTGGGTCAGATCGCGCGTGCGGTGTCCATGACGCCTGGAGGCCGCCGTCACGCCGGCCGCACGGCCGCCGCAATTTATTGGATCGCTTGAGAACTGACCGGCTATGAAATATGGCTGCCGTGTGCGCACTGATTTATCACCACCGACACTATGAAAAATTACACGCTCCCATTGAAATGTTGAAACTATCGCGAGCCCCAACCTCCTTTTGAGACGCTTTTAATTATCTCCGCAGCGAATTTTATAAGAACATCTTTCTTTCTGCTTAGCGATTCTTTTTTGTTCGTTAGTAGTGCTTTTGTCATTTCTTTTAGAAGTGGAGCGGGATTGTTATCTTAGTTTGTTTTGTCATTACTTAAAACTTAACCTGGCAAACAGGATCAACAAAGATTACCCGACGAGTGTTTCTTTCGGCATTATCTAATGGAATGTGTTGTTTATTCCGACGCTCCTGTAATCTATTTGTACTGATTACGTAACTGTTTACTGATCGTTGTTACAGAGTATTACAATCCAGGTAGATGTTTGAACGAGAGCTTAACATGCAACTATTGAAATATTTCCAATATTCGTAACTAGGTAAATAGTAATAGCTGGAAGCTTAACATAGTTTGGGCAACAACGAATGAAGCAGTCGTGTGCCTGGTGGCGGTGTGGTTGTGTTGTGTGCGTGAGGCGCTGCACTGTGGTCACGTTGCCTGTCGATATTCTATCGAACGGCCCTCCAGTAATTTATGGAGCCGAGCATGCCTTTATGAGTTATTGGCTCGCCGGGCTCGCCCTCCCGTCCTCCACTTCTGTTTATAAGTAGCAGAGGAAAAATTAAAAAGTCTACCAATTGAGCGGTCAAGTAGGTGAGCTTATTGAATGGATTTATTGACTCTCGGTCGAAGGTTCAGTAAGACGACGAGAAAATATGTCTCCTCGTTCCCTATTTAAATTCATAATGAGACCTGCAGTGGATCATGATTAAATACACGAATGCGTAAGTATAAGCAATTTCCGAGTGCTATCTGTATCGTGAAGTTAAACCTTACAAATAGCGTTGCTAAACTCTTAATGATGCCATGAACAAGGCACTCAGCTGTTATTTTGTACTTAAAATGTTCTCAGACAATGTTATGATTTAACACCTAATTGGATTAAATCTTTATAATCCTTGTAACAACGAAGTAATCGCCGGCTCTCTGGTACAATGAATAGCTCGGGGCTTGTACTTAGCGCTTGTTGATGTTCTTATAACAACAGATTCTGAGAAGAAATAAATTGTAAGATATTTTTATACAGCTATTTGGTATGTGTCCACTCGCATGTTTGTATAAGTTTTTGATGGATTGGTACACAAAATTCTTAATTTTGTACTCCATCCATAGTATGTTGAAGGTACTTGATAGGTAGGTTTTCATGATTGAATAAAACTTTCTAAAACTAAGTATGTCAGTCAACAGTTCCCGCGTGTTTGCGTAATCGGAACAAATCGAATAGAATCGCACAAATCAAGTCGTTGAACATCGATCAATCGGTTTGGTTTGCACTTCACATTTCTATTGAACGTTTTACTTATAAACGAACATCCAATTGCATTCATTTTATGATCATCTAAATGTTTGACTTTGATATGTTTTATTCCAAACTGATTATTAAAATCAAATTATAATTTAGCTGATAACTTTGAATTTAGGAGCGTAATAAGTTTAATTTTACTTGTAGGTATCTAATTTATATCCATAAAATTATTAAAAAAGTAATATACAAAAAAAATATTTTTCAAAAGTTAATTACAGGTTTTAATGTACCTTTAAATTCTGAAAGAGCTTCAAGTAGTGCAATATTTCAGTCATGTTTCACAATTTACATGCAACTATGTGAGCAAGCGCTACATTTTCTTAACCCATATACCGTGATCACATAAACTCCACGCAACAAAATAGCAGAGCTCTTACAACATCCTTGAGGAACATTAATTAAATAAATTCATAATAAATTATAGTGAGTTGGCGCAAGTAGTGGGTGGTGCGCTCGTAATCCGACATTATCGTTAGTTCCACTTCGATCCGGTCGTTTGTAACCTGCGATTTGCTTTCATACTGCATTAGTGGGATAAAAGGTACGTTTCACTGGCACATATTGGAATAAACTAGCGTTCAGCTAATCTGCCTCGTTTTTGTCTAGTTTCTAGGTAATGCATGTGATATTTTATTCCGTCTATGTTCTGATATGAACTCACATTATTTTGATTAAAATGAAAAATATGAATTCATGCCCGAATGCAGTAAACCACGTATCTAGTGAGTACAAATTTTGGTTGCACGTAAGGGTAATAAGGACCTACTTATGTTATCCTTAAATGAGTCAATAGTAAAAAGTAAAACCTGAAACAATATTTTAAACGATAAATAAAAATCTTAAAGTAAATTAATTAGCCAAGATATAGAATATCTAACAAAAAATGAATTTAAATAGCATGAAAATACTATTAGTTTACCACAGTCTACCACAAGGTGGCGTTACAAGTATTTAGTGAGGATTATTTGTATACCTACAATAAATGATCAATACAAACTTATACCTACCTTACTTAAAAACACAAATTCACTCAGTATCAGTCTATCAAGAAGCAATATCGAGAAGGTGGCAACATCGCAACACTATGAAATGGAATCGAGCTCAGAACAATAGATGGAAATAAAATGGACGCCGACCGACAGGTAACCCCCAAACTCCATAAATTCCTCGCAAAATTGGATTTAAAAGTGCTGAAAAGTTGAAACTCGCCGGCACCGGCCAGCACGGACCTCCCGACGCCGCTTATTGGAAATTTATTTGCACTTCAATCACAAATTACCTGGATTGTTTCCTTTGATGTTTGAACTACAATATTTCTTTTTACTGACACGATGATAACATTCAGTTTTTTGTTAAAAAAAAAAAACAACTAAATGAGCAATTTCTTATTCTAATAATGGTGCATTTTAAAATCTATACTAATACAATAAAGATACTCCGAAACTACTGATTCAATCAGAAAAGTTCTTTCTCTTTTGGAAAACTACACTATTCCCGAGTAACAGCTATAATTTCATCCGGTTACGGGCAGTAGTTCTCACGGAACGCGAGTAAACCGCGGGAAAAGAGCCAGTGTTTTATAAAATCATTGTGTCAATGTTTACTGAACATGATGATGATATAACTTCCAAAGTATTTCGCTCAAACCAGAATAAAATTATTTTAATGAATCCCGAAAATTGTTATTATATTGTATGATTTTTTTTTTCAGGAAAATTCTGGTTTAATTTTATATTAAATGGCGTAAATTTATACTCGCGAAGTTCGATCACAGCAGGTATAACAAATTTATCTGATAATAATTGTATTGAAGCAAGTTTTTCGTGTTCATAACCTCTCGTACGAGACGTTGTTCTACAGATCGACTAAATGTTCTATGCTGTTGTTAATTTTTGTCAATGCTACCAGACATGAAAAATTCAGTCACACATAATTCTCTTATATCTACGTAGCCTTCCCTCAACTGCATACCTATGTTGGAATCTGCTTCCAGTTTAATCAACTGCAGCTGAGTACGTGCAAGTGCTTTATTTAGACCGAATGCCATCTGACTTCTTCTACCCGGTACCTCTTGAAAAGACTAGTTGCAAGACTTTCTTGCTTGTGATTATCCATAAACCAAAAAATAAAGATTAATTGACAGCCGGGACCCACCAATTTAACGTACGTTCCGAATCACGGAGAGACTTGTCATGACATGATTGTCATGACAAGTCATCCGCGGATCGACCGCACTAAGCGTAGCATAACCTTAACTTGTAAGGCGCTCCCCTGTTATTTATGGGAATATTTTTTTTATGAATTCTTTGATAAAATAAGTAACGAATTAAATACTTTTTAGCACTAATTGTACATGTATAAAATATTTTAGCAGTAACATATTAAATCAAAGGCAAGGAAATCAAGTTACAAAACAAAGTTTCAATAAATATACGCAATGCGACAGGTGAGTAATACGTGTATACTGTGTAGTCGAGGAGTTCGCAACCAAAAGCTTTGGCAAACAAAATGCGAGGAGTTTGTGCTGAAGACATGAAGTAGATCGCGCTCACAACTCGCTAATGTTAACATTATGATTAGCAACTCTTTGAGTATAAGTTAGGTACGCGGGGAATACATGAGAAGCAATCGCAAAATGTTTTATAGATCTATAGATATTCCATCATGATCACCTTGGATATATCCGGCAAAAATAAGTCAAGAATGTATTAAAAGCTGTCAAAATGATGTTTATACTCGTATGTTTTGGGTGTAACCAGGAGTGGTTTCACATTTGATTGAAAGGGAAAATGGCATAAGATCATTCATCATCATATTTATAAGCCGGAACGCGTCCATTATTGAACGTTACTTTAGCTGTAGAACGTCGCAACTAATGAGGAAAAACGATTTTTTATGGCGTGTGTGCCAAATGTTAATATATTGGCGCGGCTCGGATGTGTGACCGCTCTGGTAAACGATATTAACTAAGTGGCTAGGTTACTCATTCTACCAACATATGATATATAGTATTTTTATATCCAACGAACACTTCAGTGTTCTTTTGTGTCCGAAAATTGTTTGCAAGTACTTTTTTAATTCAGTCAATCTCTACATTTTATTACACGCTGAAAATATTCGTATTTTTCATTCAAATGAAAGTACACAGATCCTGTGTATGTTCAAGTAAACGGTAAATAATGTTCGCTAGCATTGTTCTGTTTTAAATATCGCGAGTACGAACGTACGTACTGGGTACTGGTTCAATCAGCGCATGTGTACCCGGCTTAAGGCCGGCAGCACACGGGGCTTATTACTATTAAACTCGTTGCAAAAACGTTCCCAACTTCGCGATAACAAACTCGCTCATTAAACCGTTCGCTTTCCGAACGTTTATAAACTTGTGTTTTCTTGTGAAACTCATACACGCCGTAATAAAACGTATGATAATTCTGTTTATATGGAACTGAAAAAATATACCCCAGAGCCGACGGCGTTACGGGTGACTTGCGCAATGGCCACCAGTTGACTTTATTATTTCCTTTTATTATATTTTTATACAAGTGAGTGCGGTTTATTGTGTAATACTAGCTTCTGTTTGCAGCAGTGAATCAATTTCTATAGTATTTGTGGATGATCTGCGAGTGACAGTGATAGTCCGGGGACTGACTCGCTTCTAGCATGAATGTCTAAGTTAGACTTAGTCACTAATTCGGATTCGAGGTTCGTTATATTTTGTACAAAACATCGGCTGGTATTGCTTATGGCTTGCTGGTAGTATAAATGATACTATATTCTGTATGAAGACTTATTATTTATAAGTTAGACTTATAGGTACCTAATGCTTCAAGGCTAAGCTTCAGGGGTCCTTTTGTTTGGGCAACATAATCATTAACTACTACACTATGTCAAAATCACAGTCGTATTAGTATGTCACTGTTTCTTTTAAAGCAAAACGACAGATTCGCTTGAAAATAGGGGAGAAACCAGGAGACCTAGCTAGTATTGGATAAACAGGGTGTATCATAGTAAATATCAGCTGCATCAGATAGCCGAGTATGAAATGATTCGTAATATAACGCTAATTCAGTTTAGTGGACGTGTTGCGGTTTGGCAGCAAAGCGCTATTTAATCCTAATACCCAAGCATTTCGTTCACATTGAACTAAAAGCAGACTGTAGAGATAATTTGATATTATAAAATGGAAAAACGTAGTAATATATCAAATTTTTTTGTATCATTAAAATGGCTTGATTGACAAAACATATCACACGATAATACACTCCATTATCAAGGTTTTATTGTTTATTTTCATAACATTTTAAGGGCTCTTATAAAACGAGCATGATTTTATAACAAGGCGTGCTTCCCAGGAGGTCTCTAAGCATCGTTCGGGCCGACGTGTGACGGACAAGCAATTTGATTAGGAGCGAGCTCTTGTCTCCGCTGCTGTCCTGGTACCTATACTTCACTGTGCTTTACTTATTTGCAAGAGGAATTTTAACATTCCTGGGCTTAGTGAAATTCTGGGAATAATTTAATTAATTTGCTGTATAGGTACATACCTCTATATATTTTTATTTTATTTACTTTACCTGTACCTAGTCGTACTACACTAAAATCATCTACAATACAGAATTTGCGTAGTTGTTAAGCACTTATTTAATTTATGTTTTCTTCCACAACACTCGTAGCTATAATTTAATACATTTTCAAAGAAATAAAACCCATTGTTTGAGCTTGTTCTCTCAGGTTCCCACAGAGCGAGAATGGCATTGTTGAATTATTTGTATTTCCTATGACTCCGAGTGGATTTCCTCTGACTTTTCGTGAAGGGGACTCTTACAGGAAAATCTTGTTATTGCCGATTTTGATACTCACGGTTCTGAACAGGAAGGCTTCGTCATGAATTTATTTCCGCAGGCGACAGCGTTACGACTAAATGAATTGAAATTTAAAAAAATAAACCGGATTATTTTAACTGTGTCGGTGTTTATATTGGGATTACTGGCGGGAAATATGTATCACAGGTTACACTGGTTCAATAGTAAGAGATTATCGGATAAAATTGGAGCATAATATTAATGTCGGCTCACACAAATTTGAAATAATATTGAATAGCGTCGGAGGGCTCGGAGGAATACTCCTGTCTGACAATATTAATCCGGCTGTTGCCAGGCTCTAGCTTGAAGCTAAATGATAGACAGAAATACATTTACTTATCAATATATTTGTGATTATGAAGAGGCTTTTTGTGATATTGTATCTTGAAGTCATGTTTTTCTTACATAATATATATTGTTTATATTATCTTGACCTCTGGTTAGTGAAAAGTGTAGGTTTCTCATAATAATATGTTTATTTATTTACTTGTAAACCAAATCCTTCACTGTCGTTTGAATTTTACTCTTCAATAAATACTAATAATTTATTTTGTCAGAATAAGAATGGAGAGTCTCGTTTCCCAAATAAATCTCTTTACCATGTCGAAACGAAAACAGAAATCCTTAATTATTTCCCAAAGCTGACACTATTAGTTTTTCCAGTAAAACTAAAAGTCTGAGAAAACACTAGGCGGCTGCGAATTGAGCGGCAACTTGCGAGTCAACTGGAAGTGGGTCACAGAGGACTTATTCGATTGGCTCACCGCTCTCTAATATTGATGGCAGACTTTACCAACGCTGTCTATTAGTGCATTTGCCAAGGAAAGCTCCAAATATTGAAAGAAACCCGAATGCATTTATTTCTTCAGTAATTTTGAGGAGAAGTTGGTTTCTTGAGTGATCGATTGCACGTTAGTCTGAATGGCAAGTGTATTGCATGAGTTGACGCGCAGTCGAACGTGCGTCTACCGTCGCATATCTGATGTCAAACGGAACACTCTGTGCGAGTGCACTGCGATATAGTACGAGTATGTAACGTCACCAGAAGTTTCGTCATATTAGTACTACTAAAATCTGAAATTAGTGTTTAAATAATTTTTGAAAGCAAACAGTCTATATAATAGGCACATAAGAATGAATTGTGTCAATCGATCCGTATAGCTTATTTTTGTATATGAGCGATTTTCTCACTCACGAAGTAGAAACCCACCAATATTAACTTTGTATTTAAGTGTTTAAACAAATACTTCAACTGAACCGCTCGTTTTATGCTCCGTCCATTGTCGCAGAAGTCGAAAAAATACACTGAATAAAGACCAAGTAAATGAACGAAAACCAACTCTGAGAAGCAGTGTTCCACGTAGAATTGTGTGAATTTTATCTTTTCTGTATTTTTTGAAGTGGATTGTGTCTTTTATACTATTGTTACGCGTTACGGGTTCGGATAAATTATACACACACGATTTTTACACAAACGACACTTTATTTAACTAATTAATCACTAATTACAAT
>NWSH02000537.1:204917-234719 GCA_002382865.2 Heliothis virescens
GCTGCCCGCTCTCTATTTATATCGCGAGCATAGATGTCTAGAACCTTCTAAGGACTAGGTAGTGGGAGTAGATCGGTAAGGTTCTAGAACCTTCCAGTAAGTACCCGAAGGTCAATGACCTTAGTAGAATGTTCGAGTAAG
Organism: Heliothis virescens; assembly: GCA_002382865.2. Classification (NCBI taxonomy): domain Eukaryota; kingdom Metazoa; phylum Arthropoda; class Insecta; order Lepidoptera; family Noctuidae; genus Heliothis; species Heliothis virescens. The sequence goes on from NWSH02000537.1 coordinate 205,059, forward strand.
TTCTCGGCTATTCTAGAACAGTCGAAGCTGTGACCTAGGTTTACTAGAAATTTCTAGAACATATGTCGAGAACATTCTACCAAGTACTTGTTGTTTCGAGTATTTACTTTTTCTCGGTCCTACCGACCCACGTAACACTATTTTACCTTCAATTATGTGAACATTCTTTGTGGCGATCACACTAACTCGTGTTATTTATATGTCTTTTACAAACTAAAGCGAACTGTAATATTAATATTATCACAAAGGAATGATACTCGTGGATTGTCCTTTAGAAAGCACACAATGGTTAGAGGTATGTTTATGAAATGTTGTTCATTTTTCCTGGCTGTAGTAACAGAGAACTCCACTTGTAGCACATTACACGACAAGGCATTTCACTTTATCGAATACTACTCACTATGTTCTATTTGGAAACTGAGGAATTAGGATAAAGATACACTAGCAGGCCGCTAATATTGTCTGATTATAAGGGCCAAGGGGTGACTATGGTCTTAGTGTGAACCAAACCTTATAAAAGCTTGTATACACTGTAATGTACGGACTTTCTGTAAGATGTGTGTTATTATGTTTGAATTGTCGTAATTAGCGACGACATTTAATGTAATTAAATATTTGGTTACTGTTCTAAGCGGTTTAAAAATGTCAATTGGAAAATACATTTGTGCAAATCAAAAATTGTATAAAAATCACAAATATCAAAAACTAGATCATATTTATAGCGTGAATTTCAAAAATAACATTGCAATGAATAAAAAAAAATTCTTCGTGAGTAATTTGGGTACGTTTTATGCAAAAATCAGTGTAATAAAAGACAATTGTTTTTCCCAAACAAAATTAATTTCGCTGTGTAATCGGTACGTAAATATCAATAACAAACCATTTTACCACACAGAATTTAAAATCGTAAGCTCTCGAAAATATATGCAATATAAATCGACATCTCTTTGTGTTTTTACATATATTCGAGATAACGGGTAAAATGCTGTTTGTTTTTAGAGCACAAACTAATAGAACGGAATGCGAACCGCTGAAAAGTTTATATAAATTCCTTCATGCTCCAAATGTGAGGCCAATTTCACGAATATAAAAACGTATTGGCTGTGATATTTTTACAATATTTTCGGGTCTACTACACGTAAAAACAGTGAGAATTTTATATTCTTTTTCTATGAGAAAAGCTTTTTCGAAATAAGTACCTAATAATGGATGGGCTAACCCTGTAAAACCATATTGTAATTGTATAATTTGAAAATTTCAATTAAACCTGGAAAAGCTCATAATAGTTATCGTATTGAAGACTAATGCAGTTAAAATTAACCATTGTGTGTCGACTAACAAACACAGATAGATAAATTATAAATAATAGCAGTCAGTCCCCCGGGCTGGCCTGCCACTTCAAACACTAATACCTTAATCTACTTACTTACCTGGCCAGTTCCTCCCGACAGGAGCATCCATTACTTCCGCCGGTTAGCCTCCTCCACCATTTCACTAAATTCGGCTTACACTGATGTCAGACATACTTTGTACCTCCGCATTTACTTAATGTCATACTTATTGTTATCATCAAAGTTTACGTCTTAAAGGTAAGCAGTATCACCGCACACATACTTGTGTAAGCGCCCTGAATGTTCCCTAATCCAGTAAAGATCTAACCTAATTAACTGACTGTCGACCTTATTCAACTGTAATAGAGTTTAGATTACAACGGGATTGTTAAAGCATGCACGAAAAGACTACTGCCCTCCATTAAAACTAAACTTCTCACTAATAAAGTTATCCGTAACAAAGTCCATTTCCGAGTAAACAAGACACATGTTCAGTAGCGCGCGCACACAGCCGGCGATGTATAGCGCGGGGATCCGGATCGCCGCGGAGTGGCCGTCCGTGTACTCCGGAGGCATGAGTTAGGTTATCTTTGGAATCGTCCGCCGGCGCTGACCCTTTGTTTAATTAATGCCATTGAAGTTTAATTCTATGTTACTTGAGCTGATTTGTTTATACTTTGTAAAAGCCGTATTTAATATATATTTTAGGCAAATGCTTGAGATACGACTAATATTTGGATATTTACTCGGGAATATTAGAATATTGGCAACAGCAAAGTGCGTCGTTATAATAAAAGAGGTCTTTCGATAAAGTATATCAAGTCCAGGGATACAAGGTTAAACATACCAAGTTTCTTAGATAAATATACCGAAGAGAACGGTCTCGGGGAAATCTCGGCGATTGCTTACATAACTAAAACATTTTTTGTACATACAATTTGGGTATCGGACATTTTTACAAAATGAAAGTGGGTAGAGGTTTTGTTACGGTGTTCAAATATCGAACTGGAATATTTTACCAAACCTTGACTGTTGCAGATTTGAAAGGAAATTTAAAAGCAAGACGGTATTTTCAGAAGAATAACTTTGTACCTAAATAAGAAACATACTCATCACATAAAATACATAATATATTTTACAAGTACAACGTTATTCCACGCAACATCAGTGTCACACGTACGCCTCGGTCCGAGGTTTGATTCCAGTGAGCCACTTGATCGATTGTACTGAAGGCATTAGTATGAGAATAAAGAGAGATAATTATTCGATAACTAGTTATTCTATTAAAAGCTCAAATCCGTTACTCGAATAAATTAAAAACACGAAACCATGAACATGTTGTCGAAGAACGTTAACTCCACCAAGAAAACATAATTTTCATGAAGTTGAAACTCACTCCACACATAGTAGTGGGTGCGCGATTGAAAGGGCATCACGTAATAAAACCGTCTCACCCCCTCGTCCTGTCGTCCAGTAAGTTAGGTAGGCATGTACTTACTGCGCTAACTTAAACCTTGACACTGTTTCACTGCTGCACTCCGTACAGGACATGTGAGAGAGCAGAAGGTCCAGTTTGTTTGACTAGACTCTTACTTTCCAATCAAATACATAGACTGGTTTAATCCCAAGCCTTAACGAAGTGCCTTAGAGTATTTTAAGATTGCAATCGGGAAGTAAACCCAATTATGAATAATTAATTTTATTTAATTTTTCAGGTAATTTTGTACTCTATTGTTAGTTAGTCCCTTACTGAGTCACTTAACTCTTATTCAACTTCAGATTCCTACCCCCTTGTACTTAACTCTTCTATCTGGCGATGACAAATACACTTGGAGGTGGTTTGCTGAAATATTGATTCTAAGAAGGGATATACATATAACTAGCTATGATAAATAACACGGGTAATAATGTTCAGTACACAATACTACTGTAAGCTATAAACAAAGAGCTAGATAATCTTCTGCACTATGTCGAGGATACCTTTCAGCACGAAACAAACATTTACATGATCTAGTCAGATTTCTCCAAGTGCCAGAGTATGTGAGCTACGTACATAAGAGATGGAACAACGCGGCCCTTCACCTCGCTGAGAGGTTAAACTGTGTCAAACTTTAGTGTCTGCAGCCCGGATGTCCTTACTAAAGGAAACTGAGCACGATTTAATTTCCTGAGGATGCATAAATAGGGATGTTACACTGTTGTTACGCTGTTGTTTCCAAAAAGCTGAGAACTGAAGTGCTACAAACTGTACCGACAAACATACACAGAATATAAAGACTGGACACACACACTGACTGCACTACGGAACCATAGAATGAATAATTTTCCAACATAATAACAATGCATGAAGTAAATTCGAGCTTAATTAATAACCAAACAGGCCACTTTTTACGTGGGTCCATATCAATACTCCCGAAATATTAGTGGTATAAATCACATTGATAGATGACACATTGATCCCAGTTACACAAAACACATAGAGTGAAGGCGCATCACGATGCCACATTCAGTGTTCGTGACTCGTGACGTCACTCGCTCACAAACTCCTCTAATTTCCGTTCTTTCGTAGTCAATTTGCTAGTTCTTTGAAGCGCCGTATGCAAAGCCGATATACCCGCGATATTAAGCAACCTTTTTTATTTAACTTTGTTGCTCCAAACTTTGTTCAAAATAATTTGAAGCGAACAAGTTACTAGCTTTTGTTATTAGGTCTCCGTTGATTAAGGCGCTCGGATAAGTTTTGTAGAACAAAATTAAGATTGATCGCTTTCAGGATAGTATTTGGCGTTTCTTAATTTATTATTCAGCTTTAAATAGACGTTCCATCGGCTACCTTCTCACTACTGAAATAGTATAATCAATCTTTTAGATATATTAAATAACGCCTAGCCCTTGTTATATTAAAGTGCTTCAAACTAACAAGGAACTTTAAGTACTAAATCAACATCAGCCTGAAATTCGCTCCGAATTAATCAGAATAGACAGGATACCTAAATAATTTCGCTGGTGAAATTTCCGTAAACATGATCCGTGCACAACAAAGACCGGCTCGGAACAAAACTATCTAGCCTTACAAATCTAGCTCATAATTGAAAAGATAATTCAGCGGAGATCAGTGGCGGCGCGCCGGCGCCCTCCACTCAATGAGATGGGTTGCCGTCACTGCACAATGCTTGTCAGCGGCAGGCGCTAGAGGGCGCCGGCGGCGGCGCGTGTCGCCAGCTCGCCACGCACATGCTCGTGCCCCTCAGTTATTGTACGGATTGATTGCTGCCTAATAGTTGTTTCAAGTGACAACATCATCATCGACATTCTCCCAAATCGAATCATAAAATACGAGACCTGAAACTATTCACTCCACAAGACTTTTCTCACTATGTCATCAGAATAACTTGACTAATGTACCGAGCCAAGAAAAGTAAACAACATTCTTCAGGGAAACTAGCAAACTGACCATATTTTTGTCCAGTAAATAACGTGGGGGATCGCATGAATCATAGCGGCCCTTGCAGCTCGCACCACGGCTAAACGATTGGCTTTCCTGGTGAGTTATCGCCTTCCCCGCGTTAATCGCTCGCATGATTGATGGGCGCCGGCGCCGGCGAATTGTTAAATAGCCATTTTAGCTAAATACGGGAAGATGGCGGAACGGCTGCGCGATTTCAATTAGTTACGGCATTGCGACGCGCCCGATTGTTTCTCTTGATCTCAGTATGATTGTAGGAGCCGGCTAGAGGGTAAAGAGATTCATATCTCTTGCGGAGAAAGGCCTCGCTTTAACTGAATACAGATGCGCTGAAACCATTTGGTTGTCTTGTGGTTCCAAAAGTAATATCTTTCTTTTAGAGTTTGTGACGTTCTCGTTCCGCAATCAACATTCAACGCGCCTAAATATCATTTTTCGTGCAATTGTGCGAAGTTCATTACCAGAAGCCTTGACTAAACGGTAATGATATAACCATCAATGATGGTGGTCTAACCTTTATGTTTTTCAAAATGACGATCATTTGTATTTTTTTCTACAAACGCTTGGGGCTGAAATACCAAAATGATGGTTGTTTAAAACGGTGAAGCATAAATGATTTTAAATTAACCACGTCCATAGTGAGATGTTAGTTAAAAGAAGCTGTGACACGTTTGAATGCAAGTTGTTCAGAACAGAAGCTGCGCTAGCCGGCCGCCCCCGTTACTATGCAATACAAGTGATTGCTTGAGGATTAACTGCCTCCAGCTACGAGTACTGGCGCACTATTAGACTCGGCTGCGATATCCAAGGCGATAATTTCCACTAACTTAACGTTATCTTGCAATATTTTCAACATTTTGGCAAGATTCCTGAATATTTGTTCGAGCAGAATCTGGGCCAAATTCACAATCAGAAACAGAAATGGTTTCTTTGAATTCCGCAGCAGAAAGACTTGCAGTTACGGCGATTAAGGAGTTAGAAACTTGTATAATATCAGCCAGTTGATTGTGTATAGCGATGGGGCACTCGATTCTTCTACGCAGAGAGAAACTTCGCGGATAGGACAATGGATCTCAAAGTTCGCTCCACGAGGAATTTTCAGAGCTTAATCAAGTTAAACTGGACGCTGTTAAAAATGTTTCAATTAGTTTGCTAATTAACAAGTATGCGGTAACTGAGGCGTTGTTTGAAGTTCAAGAATTATGGGATGACGTCGACTACATCAGGGTAATAGAACCGCCTCAGGAGTTCATTCAAGTTGAAGGTAATGGGATTGATAATGAGTCTCCTTAGTAAATAGAGGTCGGTTTAGTCGGCTATTGTACTGCTGTAGCGTTAGTTGAATAGCTCGTTTACGTTAATCGATACAAAACGATTGTGGCTGAGCTCGACGTCATGCGATAAGTCACACTTGAGAGTCTCTACTGTAAGTAGGTATGTTTTACCTTTATATTTACTATGTAATGGGATGTTCTAATATGCAGATTTTAGTATTGATTCTCAGAATAAGTAACCTCCCTAGATAAATGATGCCTCAAAAACGTCAGGGTAAAATAATGTCGTTCTAGTAAAACACATTATTTCACTGAAAGGATCAAAGTAAACAAAGGACCTTCATCTAATAAATATATTTATAAACACACGCGAGGAATTCGTCAAGTATATTTACTGTGTCCCTGAAGTTTGGACAGATGACCGTAAAGTAGGTGATGTGGAACAATTGGCTGATTTTCAATAACTCTCCGCGAAGTTATGAGTATGTTACTGGGTATGCTTGCGTGCGCAAACAACTACTTCACGCTTGGCTGATTCTATTCCGTAAACGTCTGTAACTTATAAACTAGTTGGCCTAAATGCTGCCTAAAAAACATCCAACATGTTTACGCCAAACCGGGGCCCTCATGCGCCAATAAGTCAAAAAGTTTTTTGTTATTTCGGTGGCGCGGGCCCGGGGTGTTTCGGGGTGTCGAAATCGGCACATTTGCTAAAGTGTTCCACTAACTTTCTCCATATGAACTCGAGTGTCGTCGAGTTAACTTTTTATAACCCACGCTTTTGTATTTCCAGATTTGACAACTTTCAGTCCGACCCTCCGCAATATTTTAGTGCCACATTCCCTGTCCTCTCTACATGCAATCTTTTCGGATTCGTTTCAATCATCCTTTGTTTTATGGCCGTACTTTTTGTGTTTGCATTTTGCCCTTTTCTGTAGATTGGCAGCCTTTTTTATTTCCGCGAGAAGGATTAAAATAAGGAAGTGGAATAAAATTCGAGATCTCCTATTACAACTTCGTCATGAAGGGTAGGTCCAAAAACAAATCTTTCAATCCATCTGACCATAGTAATAGACACAGATATATTTTTAAACTATCTGGAATATTCTTCAGGAAGAAGTGAATAAATAGCAGCACATAACTGTGACGGTGGGAAAACTTTGTGTATTCAAATCAAGTCGTATATAATCTGAAACACCGGGCATCATTTTCTTCATTACAATTTACGCTTTAACTTCGGAAGGAAAATTAGCTGAGTTGTTCACCGAAATTCCTTCCGATTTATCGCTAAACAATCAGAGCAGTTGCCGAAGGAGGCGAGCTCGACGTCGCCTGAACTTTCACAAATTTTCCACTTCTTACTAAACTTTACAAAAGACAGACGTTAATGAACCTTGTACTTGTTAATTTTTCGTTTAACTTTGAGTTTACGTGGCTTCTAATCGATGAGATGATGGAAATTGAATGTTTCGCCCACAGCTCTGGGAGGGGGGGGGGGTTAACATTGAGGCAGAGAGCACTTAGCAAACAAATAGGCGGTGGCCTATTTAGTGGAATTTGTAGAGTTAGTGCGGAGTGACGTGTCGGATGTAGTCGCAGGAAGCCTCGCGCCCGCGCCGGGGACGGGTTCTGTTCCACATACACTGCGCTGTAACCGGGTCATCAACATTACACATCTCAATAACTACTTCGTAACAACTTTCAAGTAGCTAGTTACACTTTAGCGATTACAATTGTATTGTTTTATAGCATTTATCTCGGGCCTTAAGGATTAAAAAAATAGTTTTTGAAATACCTAGCTACAAACATTTCCATCATTTCATTTTGATCAAGTTATCAGCAAATATTATTGAATCGAAGCCAACAGGTCAATTTTCCAATATTTAAAGATGGCACTTCGCCTAGACGTTCTAAAATATTTTAAAGATTTAATTAAGCTTTCTCTTCAAGCACTTAAATGTCATTGTAGGTATATCTACTTTGTTTACAATTTCACTGGAAGAGTTTACTGAATAGTTAATTTATAACTACAAAACTTTTGAGTTGGATAGAGAAGTCGCCCATATTTGATACAAAACTTGAATAACGGCAATGACTGTCAACAAAAAACTTTCTATTCTATTATTTTTCCTGTTGTTTTTCACGCAATAGTTCACTTTCTGGTCGTTGGAATTTGTATTCGATTTTGTTTTTGTGTTGTTTATTACTTCAAACTTTAGCTTCCTACGAGCGCATCATATCAATTATATTTTCCGGGTTCTTCTAAAAATAAACATAACACAAATCCTGTGTGAAAACTTCATGAAAGGTCATAAATCATAATTTGACGACAACTTTAAAGGTTAATAAAGTGCCCAGTGTGTACCGACAACTTTCTCAGCGTAACGTTATAAAAATAGAGCCCACTTAACTTTGTCGTTTTACTTTCTTTTATAACTTCAAATCTTGACTGGACGTGTTATATGCAAGTTCGCAAGTTTTATGTTTATATCTAGGATCAATGCTATAGAGTAAGCGTTGAATTTATTTCTGTGAAACAGTATTGTCATCAATTACTCCTAAATCCAACCATGGGCTCTTAATTCCCCATAGTGAGCGTCAGTAAGTACGGTACACAAAACAGTGTAATCAGTGGTACATCTCGCAGCTCGCTGTGTTCGCCAGCTCGCGAGCGAACGTATCGCATCTTAAACTCGCTTAATAAACGTAAATCCTGTACAAAGTGAACTGTATTTCGACTGCGGCTCACCAAAGATTTGTAACCGGCTCTTGATATAAATCCACCGAATTGCGGAGTCGAGCCCCGCCCTACCACGCCCCGGGAACACCGACTATTTAACTCAGCAACATTATATTACACATCTCTGCAGTTACTCAGACCTTAAAAAGTTTAAAGTTATTTTGCCACGAAGTCGGACCAAGTGTAATAGAGTATCAGCTTATCTCGACTTCTGAACGAAACAAAGATGGAAACGAAATGCTTTCAAACTTGGCAATCGCTACAGATTTATCTCAAGCTACTGCATGCATTATCTGGCTTGATCATATTTTTAGTACTAGGTAATATCCATTACCCAAGATACCCTTTATGGAATCCTTACAACAACCAACACTAGATGTCATCGGTTAATATCTTGAGAAATCAGAACAGCTTTTAGTAACACAAGATAAAAGGCCATTCGGTCCCTCGGGAAATTGTCGTCTGTAATTAAGCTAATCACCTCGTAATTAACCTATCCAGTCATTTTTACGTTTCCCTCATTAAACCTGAAATTAATTTGGCAAAAAAGAGAGGCCTTGATATAATTAAAATGACGGAGCTATCGTACGCGGCAGGTAGCTAATACGACATAGGAATGATTAATTTGCGTCGGGCACGTGTTGCAAGCGAGTTCCCCCCCTCCTCTCGTCGCACCGCACCGCACCCCTTGGCTCTCCAGCTGATGTATGGACCTCACGTGGACCGCCTATACTGGCCCAATTACTGAGTGTCGGTGAAATTTGCTAAATACTGTATCGAAACATGGAGGCCATTAGGAACTGCTATTGTTTGTACTTAAATATTGATTCTAGAATAAAGATACTACGAGGTACAGTAGAAACTCGTTTATCCGGCCCTCAGTTATACGGATTCGCGATTATCCGGACTGCCCAGCTATATTCAAAATATGTCAACCTTATCGCAATGGCGGTAGGATAATATTTGATTGGTAAAATTTGACAGATTCGTATACGTTGACCTGCTGTCGTCTGTACCTACAAGTTGAATTTGGGCAAGCATGAATGTGTCGGAACTTGCTAATGCCCGAATGCACATGCTCCTAGAGAAAGCTCTCAAGTGATTTGAAAAACAAACAGAGAGTTATACTGTGAGTTTATTACAGCTGAAGCGAATTCGTGATATAGCAGCAATGAAGAGAAAAATTGGCTTACGGCAAATGACAATTACCAAATATTTTAAACCAAATTAAACTTATTTATTTTAACAAATTACACGTATGTACGTACCTACCTAAATATTTTATTTTGTGATTGACGCTGCAGTATTTTAATACAATACATGTACGTATGTAATCTAAGAAAATGTATCTCTCAATTATTCCTTAATAAACATTGATTTTTGTTGATATATATTTGTTGTTTTTAATAAATAAACATATAAAATTATATGTACCACATATTTATGCACAAAACCTGCTATTCTTTATACATTCGATTATCCGGATTTTCGATTATCCGAATGCCTAGCGACAACAATTAGTCCGGTTAATCGAGTTTCTACTGTATAACCTTTTACTTGTTATAGCCCAAAAGCATGAACTTTAAAGCTGCTTGGTACAAATAGGACTCCACCACCAGATTCTTTTCGGAAAGAACAGTAACATTTTAATATCGATAAGCAAATTAGGAGCTTAGCTTCAAACGTTACTGCCCTTTCATTGTTAGCTGCTCCCGTTATGTACTGAGCATTGTAGCTAACATAATTTCAGCCATGAGCAAAAGCATTTCAGCTGAAATCCTACAATGTTGACTTTTATGTCCGAGGTAGGCCATACCTCTGGGAGTGCTACAGCGTACTCCAACATGCAAAGGTCGACAATGGCAGGTAATTATTAGAATGTCGAGGACAGCGCCGGCTGACGAGCGTGCATCTGACGCGTCATTTACCCGGCCGCGCGGAAACCTATGTCATGTTCATTGTCGCTATGAGCTCATATGAGTGCAGTTATTACTTATTGTGCGCAAATTAGGGTTGAGTATAAAAAAAAGAGGTCACAAATGTACAATCTGATCTTGTGATGTTTGAGGTTGTGTGTTGGTTTTTATGAAAGTAAAATAAAAATTATAATGATGACTTAAACCCATTATTGTTAGTGTCAACAATATTTTTCGTAACACAAAGTAATAACGCAAAAAGCTTTAAACCCACCTTTTGTATTCACACGGTTCGGAAAGAAATTTTGCCTAACGATGTCTGGATATAAATAGGTTCGTCAATCAATATCGCCGGTCTCCCCTGAGCTCGAGGGCAAGCCATTAATGAAACATTAGTTTTTGCCCGACGCTTCCCAGTTAATAATTTTTTGTCGGTACATAATGATTTTCGCGACGAGAGCCGGGATGTGCCCGCGCGCCGGGACTAATGATTTCGCGTCCGACACCTCGGTCAGCACAGATAACTCAGTGACGCCATTAATCATTGCTGACGCCGCCACTAGAGGTAGTTCCACTCGCTCCCCTGGAAAATAATCTATTGGGAATTGCCGGTATTCAGCTACCTTTCATAATAAATAATCTCGCTTGAGGAAATTTTAAATCCTCTTTTGATGTTGCCGAAGTTACGACCCACTCTTTTGACTTACCAAAGTACGTCCAAGAAACTAGGTTAATCCTTCGTAATCCCCTGTTTTAGTACACCTCTTTATTTCACGGTACATTTAGTGTGGTATAGTTTAAAAATTTATCATGAAACCAGTGGAGCGCTGTTCGGGAGAGTCCTAACATAAATTGCGATGTCAGCGCGTAAAGCGGTGTGTTATTAAAGGCAACAAACTACTCTAACCTATCCGATTCATCAAAAATTAACAAAGCGGCCCTCCGCGCACTATACGCTGACTTTACATGACTGTACACTCTAGGCCAAGGCCTGAGAGCTAGAACATAGCGATTTTGTTGAGCAGATACATGTACTTACTTATAAAATGTATTTAAATAAGACCAAACTGAAAAGAAAATAATAGTCGAGATGAAAAAGTAGTGATTATTTTTGAACACGTAAATCACACATATATGAGTAGGAATTCCTGTTGGTAGTAGGCACAATGGTGGGCGCCACCCCCACCCGGTTATCACCACATCCGCTGGCGCTTAATTGACCTGAAGACGAGTTGCGTATGACCTCAATTTTCCGACCCTTGCGTCCGTGACGTACAATGTACCGGTTTTAACGTTACACATCGCGAACAGAAGCAATGCTGTAATTGGAGGGAGCTGGGGGACTGTAATGATGGTGATCTGAAAACGGTTACGAGAAAAATGTTCTTTCTACCTATGGAGTTATGTACCCACTCTAACCCGGGATACGTTCAAAATGAAAAGTAATTGTTTTCAACAATTCCGTATAGCAGACCACTCTTATCTTCAATTTATCAATCATATTGAGAGTCTCTGGAACAAAGCTACATTATACTACCAAAACGTAACTAAAGGTTACACTGCCCGAACAGTAGTTAGGAACCTATACCAGTAAGTATATGTTGATATACTTTAGTCATAAAGTTGAGATGTAGGTGACGCCGGGTATCGGCACATAGTTAAAACTCACAGATCATTTGGCAATGGAGCGCTCGCAAACTATCCTAATTGCCAGCCTCGGTTTTAGATATCGCGCGGAAAATCCGCACGGATTTGTAATGTTGAGCGAAGCGGAGCGATTAGCGGTTATGCAATTAGAATATGATATCAATTGAATTTATGTGTTATTACAAAAATTAATTGTTTATTCACCATACCTTTACTTGTAAAAACATAGGAAGCGTGTAATTTACTAAGTAGTAATTAAGGTTGTTTAAAAAACCGCGGGAAAACGCTTAAGGAAGTTAAGATTTACAATCACTGTAGCTATTTCTATACTAATTGGGCTATCTGTTTTGATGCCTATGCCAACTACTAAAGAGTTCTTTTCATTATTTCGATAGTAATTATGTATGTTTTTTTTATGTAAACTACCGAAAAGGGGAGTTTCTAATTCTGCAAATCGCTTTTCTTATGAGCGTGTCCGCTCCCGAAGCTTATCGGGTCACATTTTCAGCACGGGCCGCACCTATATCACTAACGACTGAACCGCCCATTGTGCGATAACCACCTACTTTATATACTTGTTAACTACAGTTATTTAGTTGCTATCTGCCGATAACTTATCCCCGTAATGTACGCCTATTGGTTACCACTTGTCTCCGTATTATGTATTAATCTGTTTGGGTTCGGTTTGTTTATTCATTTATGGTGTCTCTTGGTTGCAGGGTAAGGTGTTGTGGGGCAGATCAATCAACCGATCAATGATCTCCTATGAGGATTTAATTCAAGTATGTAAATTATGCTTCGAACAGTCTTAAGTTAGTAACCGCTATTTTATGACTTCAGAACTCATGAAGTCTCATGTTATTTCGCTAGTTTTACGGCTCACGTAACGAGAGAATGTCGCATTTGATATTAAATCTAATTATAGAATCGAAGCATTTCGTTAACCCAATTAAAGATATAAAACATTGATCAAATCAACTGATTACTTGAACGTGCTCTTGAATAATAAATCGATATCATTTACGTAGTCAAATCTTTATATCAAGAGGTTTTATTGTAGGTTTATACAAGTGGAAGCAGTCGGCAGCGCTCGGCTCTGTCCATCGAATAAGTGGCAGCGGTGGATGCAACTAGGTCAAATATTCCATTCTCAAAAAATCTCAGAGAAAAGGAATGTAAATCGGAATGCATTTCACTCAATATTTCTCATTCCCGACTCTGAGAGGCTGTAATCTGATTCCGTGAGACTCCCAGAATATCTAGAGAAACAATCTTTTATAAGTTGCTTTTGTAAATCATTATTAATCCTATTAAGGAGCTTTGAATTGGCTCAAAAGATAATAATTTCTGCAAATAATAGATAATTAATGTTTGCTTTCCTTGTTAAGGACAGGCTTTTCCTCGTTTCCAGTGAAATTAGAAAGAGCTCGCCTTATTGTTATTTAGGGGTTTATAACCGTACAACGCTGGGTTTATTAAGCCTGTAAAAGGATATAGTACAGCGAAACAAGCTTTTAACCTACTAACTAATATCTTCCTCGTTCTAAGGAACATGTAGTGGGTATTTGTCTAATATTTATCCGGATTTTTCTGCCCTAAAATAATCCTCAATTCAAGACCTTTCAAAAGTGGGTGAGAATGCCATATGAAGTCCATTACGTGGGTCGTATGAGTTGTATCCATGTTGGCCACGTTTATAATAGGGTTTGTTTTATTTATGGCGCGGGTGGGTAAGGCGCCGCGTGCGACGTGACCGGGAGCGCGCGTGCGATGCTCAGATTCACTCGCTTCATTGGACTTATTATAACAACATTTTCGGCTTGTTGCTGAAAGTTTAATTATCTTCGCTACAGTTTTTGGCGAACAATCAATATAACATATATAAACGTCTTTTCTTAGATGACACGTCAGAATAAATAGAAGACGGAATTAAGTTATAAATAGAATTCGTTTTCATAAGGATTTTGCTACTTACGCCAAAAACTGTGCAATGTATTTGCGTATTTTACGTGTTATCTATAAATAGTTTGATTTTAACTTTCCAAAATAATACCTGTGAGTGTGTGTAGATTAAAAAACTTACCTACAATATTGATACTCTATTCGTGTGAAAAAGCAAAACTTTTATATTGGAAATTATAGTGGAGCCGTTGTTTGCTCTGCCACAATTTGTTTTACTTTTGTTTGTTTCAAAATAGTTAGTTTGCCGAATAACTAAATATTTACGAACAAATGCAATGCAAAAATACATTTCCACATTGATGTGTCGTTTGAATATTAATAGATTTGGGAAAAATCAACATCAGGTATTTGTTTGATGAAAGTTAATTACAAAAATAATAGTCACTTTTTGTAGTTGGAAATTGGAAAACAATCTTGTATTGCACGTCGTGCCTAAAAAAATGCAGTTAATTATGTTTTCAATAATAAACCTTTACACAATATACAGTAGGACAATATTGAGACAACAACTGTCGGAATCATAGCGATTACTTTCACGTAACATGTCTTATTACCTGCCTCGATGGATGCTAAGTATGACAGAATGGCCTGTTGACTTCACTCTCATAAAAATATAACATCGGCACACGATACACGTGTTTTGATGAATACCTCTATCATTTGTTTGAATAATGAATATTATATATTGTCATTTGTCAAGTTGTGTTTACCAACAGTAAACCAATTTTCCAATAAATACGTCATTATTATTATTTGATCGAATGTTACATTATGTTGTATGGATAACATTAGGTATTTTTCCAGCTCACTTGACACAGTTGGCTTTCAACGATAGCGTCACCGCAATATATTATAGGCCTATTATTTGTTGACTGTAGTTTTTACTTTATTTAACAGTGGCAAAATATTTATTCAGGAGACCAGCATTATGAACCGACTAAAAAGTTTGTAAAATGTATACCTTTAAATTAAAAAGTTGTTCAGTTAGTGAGCACAATAAATCTCGCATTTCTAAACTCCAAACTTGCTCTGAATAAACAAACACAAAGGAGCATTTGTTGGCAAGTTAAAACAAATGCAACATTAAGGCCGGTGGAGCCATAAGCTAAGCGATTAGCGACGCTCGCTTACGGTACAAACGCTTTTCATTTCCTCTTATATTCCATGTTTATTTTTATTGTATACTTTTGAGCTCACAATGTATGTTTAATTCTGCTGAGTGTTCGTTTTAACGTGGTGGGAATTATTGTGGGCCACGATTTATGTACTCAGCACCTATTTAGCAGCCGGATGTGTTACTATTTTGTTGAAAAGATTTATAACCGCGCGCCGGTTTCATGAGAAATGGCATTCGTATGCAATAGAGAGTACCTCCTGAATTACTTGATGCCGAACTAATTCATTTACTTACGTTATATTCAGAAACTGTAATTAACTTTTCACTGAAAAGTATACTGCGTGTTTTGGTGTTGTGGTATACCAAGTAAACTATTGCATGTTGGAGACTCAAATTGTGGCAAACTAATGGCACAACTATTACCGTTTCCTGTAAATAGTAAATTATGACGTCATCCTCCAGTTATTCTGTTATTGCGGAGTAAAACAATGATTGTGTATAATTAGTAACACAGGATTAGCTTATTATGAAAGCTGTGGATTCAGCGGTATGAATTATTTATTTGGTTACAATAAATTGTGTACTAATTACCGCTTGTGTTTACAGTAAGTATATGATATCTGTGGTGGATAAGCATTCTAGATGTCTGAACGACATTGCATACAAACAAGAATATAAATGTAAAATCATGAAAACATTTGAGTGGCAATATTCTTTTATTTAGGTTGTGTGATTGGTGTAGACCTATATGTTACAATCATATACGTTATTTACGTGGTTGCTCACGCAACTGCTGAAATACGAGTAATGGATTTTGATTATCCAACAACATGAAGTTCTAGTACAATTTTCCAAGTGTCATAGTCTGTCACTTGTTTTTAAAAGTCTCTTGCTTCATCACATTGAAAATGAACGGGAAAAAAATCTAATATCACTGACAACCCTCTCCAAACATTTTCATATAGCGTCACAAAATTCATTTTCCATCCCAAGTTAAAATATCCAGTGTCCTCGGTGTAGAGTTCCACAAAGACACGTGAGCCCGTGGCGGGATGATCGCGGATTATGCCCCGCTGCAGGGGCGCGGTCGAGCGTCAACTCTTAGCGCGGGTTCCGTACTCCATTATTTAATTAGTTCCGGTCATTTTAGGAAGGGTTTTTGGGAATTTATTTTGAGGTCAGTACAATGCGGCTAGGTTGTACGTTGGGGTTAAATTCAATTAAATCATGGGTTGTAATTTAATTAAACTACATCTAATCTACATAATTGTGTACTGGCTGTCAATCATTATATTACGTAGAGTTAGTAATATTTGCACATGTGTGTATGGAGACTATGGCCAGTTGGCCACTGTGCCCAGCAGAGTGTGGACGGCTCATGGCCTCTATTACACGCTACGTTAGGCGCGCGCCGTCACCCGCGTCTGTGTGTGCCCTTAGGATTTCTAGAACCGATTTATTAAAATGCATTGTTCTTGTCTAGGCAGATCCTGTTGTTCTTGGTAAATCCAAGCAAATATATGTAGATTTAGGTCAAGTTATATTAATATTTTGATGCATTGTGTTACCTTCTTGGTGCTTATGGTTGAATACCTTTCCGATGCCAGAAACGGCTGATTTTCTGTTACGAAATTATGCGTTTGACTCGAGACCATTTTTATACTAAAGGACATACATTTTATTACGAAATAAAATATGGCAGCTGTTAAGTGTAACGAGTATTATGATTTAACGTTTTGTTTCGTGATGTACGGTGACACTGTCCAAGGAAACGGAGCCGGAATCTTATACATATAGTATGACACCGTGCCAAGTCGCTCTCTAAGATATATACTGCTCCAAAAAAATATCTTACTTTTCTAACAAAATATAAAATACTAGCAGCTTCCCGCGGTTCCACTGGTGTCCCGGGAGTCCTATTATAATATAACCTACTTTTACATGGCAATAGTCTAGCTCCTCAACAATGAAATTGTTTTTCAAATCGGTTTAGTAGTTTTCAAGCCTTTAGGGTACAAACAAACAAATGTGCAGGTAAAATAATGAATCCGTTTGTCTGTTTATTGATTCTTCTTCCATGTTATTTGCACACCTATCTAAGATCCTGTTGCACTAAGCAGCAAGTTCCCTCACTACACAACTAAAACCACAAGAAACAGCGTCATAGTAAGAAATGATGAAGCTTAATGAAACCTCAGCGGTTCCCCGGAGCCAGCTCACATCCATAAGGTCACAAGTCAGTGGTAATCTCTTAAGTCCTGACATCACTTACGTCATTATTCGCGCACATTAACACGACCGCACATAAATTCATATACCGCGAATAAGCGCGTAACATATCTTACGACGGTATTACCCGGGTTAATGAAATACGCAAAATACCGGACCTTTTGTTAATGATTTTGATGGTGTTTAATTTGTCCGGATCATCCGGCGAAGTGGCGTGTAGTTGTGTTTGTTTGCGTATTACATTATGTTGTATGGAATTGTGGTTTGTATGAAGTAGTTGTAAGGAAGTTCCAAAGTGACCCAATTTCTAAGTACAAAAATCTGTTTCTTTAACTCGTTAGCTAGAATTTTGCTAAAATATATATTTAAAGAAAGTTAGTATCAAACTAAAGGCCTTAAGCTGAAGCGAGTAGCGTGGGTGAACGAAAATGTTATATTTAATTATTTCCTGGAAATTATTTTTTTTCATGAAAGTTTTCCTTCTTAGTAACGAAGCAATTACAACACTAGAAGTACTGAAGTTTTCGCTATTTACAAGATTCTAGTGAACTCATAAAGGCTTAAATATTATGACTTAAAGTTACTTGGAAATGATACCCACTATTTCTTGAGGTTTACCGAGTACAAAATGGAGGAAAGGAATAAAATAAACGTTATCCCACACCAATATTTACAATTATTTGTATAGCGTATAAATTTTCTAGTTGCCCAAACCCCATCGGGTGGCCCTTCAAGTATTCCTTTTGTTGGGATTATTGAGTGAAAGCGAAAAGGGAAAATCCTGCAGAACCTTACGTACAGTGTGCGTGACCACTGTAATATTGTCCCCCGCAGCCCCCGCACACACTGGCCTGTGTTTTTGAGGGGGGTTTGACAATGTAAATGGAGGGGTCTCGATAGGCTGGTCATGTCGTAATGTGGGTAGGTATAAATCGGGCGTGTGGCAGCGAGTCAAGTGCGGTCAGCGGTCGATCCTTATGACATGGAGATGATTGTTCGTTCTTTGTTGTAACACTTGTAAATACGCGCCAGTGGGAAGCTGCCACTATAATTGGCTCACATTAAATCCGTGTCCGCCCTTTGTTATTGTGCTATTTAAGAGATAAGCAGCGAGGGTGCTGAAATTAGTATAATTTACAAAACCGTTAATTCTTGTATTGTTTGTTTATTCGTTTATTAATTTTACTTTTAATAATATTAGGCCTCAGTAATATAGAATTTGATTATACTCTAGCTTCGTATTTGATTTTTCCAATAATCAACTGTACCACATTTAACGTAGTAAAGCTATGCAATCAATCAACTCACATAGTTCCCTTATCACTATACACACACACACACACACACAGATATATAGTGTGGGTGTGCGATGGATCAACGCATGGGTTCCGAAAGCTATTCGTAAAAGAATGCGGGTCATTGGTTATGGGGTCCCATGGCAAACAGCCGATAGCAGTTATGTGCTATATATACATACTCGTGTTCACGTATATAAGAGATAAGGAATGTTATTCCATGAAATAGGTCCTCACATAACTTGGCACGTACGGAGTATGTTTATCAAAAACTTCAAGTTCTAGTTATTTTTTGGCGACACTTTTAGGTTATCTGCGAAATGAGTTAAAAACATTTTCAAACTGCGGAGTAGTTATTATTCTTATAAATAAAATGTCCCATTCTAACATACGATTTTCTTTTAATGTTAAGATATTGTATGTTGACTGTAATGGTCATGACAGCCATCTAATAGGTTAAAATGATCACAGGGAATAACAATACAATCAGTAAATTCGATAATATCTATGCTCGGGCACATTTAATCGATATAATAGAATATTTTACGACTCACTTTCTTCGCAACAGACCGCACTAAACCTGGGTACGGCGGCTCTTTAATATTTTTATAATATCGTAAAACGCGTTTATCTGCAAGTAATTCCGCTGAGTCTCCTGAGTCCGTGTGTGAGTTAGCGCGTAGTTAGAGCACAGTTAGTGCCAAGTAAAGCAAGCGTATGTGCGACAACTTTCTCTCATACTTTAAACCTAATTAGTTATTGCAAAACACTCCTTGCAGCGGTCTCAGCGACTTCGGCTTAAGCTATGGGCGGAGCTTTATTGGGTTAGTGCGGAAGCCAGGCTGCCCGTTAAAGCTTTTAAAGTTTCGGGTTTGATCTGCATAAGTTGAAAAACTTGCGAAGTGCAAAGACGTCCTTACTCAACTTTCTGCATAGGAAATTGACAAAAAATGAAGATTATCTCTGGTCTTAGTTGCATATTTAGTTTATACTTAAATTATACACTCGATGCGAACACCACAAATGGCTATGTACTATGTCTGGCTACGCTCAATGCTATAGCGTAGCACATATTTGCTACGAAAATCAATGATGAATCCACGATATCTCTGAAACTAATTTTCCTTGACATATTCCAACTACATGTCGATCTTTAACAATCTACCTACTAAAATATGTACTTGCAATGAGGTACATATTTTAGTAGGTACCTAACTATTAAATATTCCTATGAATATCGAGAGATAGAACTTTAAGTTGGAATGTTCCACCAGTGGCAGCACGTTTGAGAGATCGTGATGCTCAAATCTAACTGTTATTACCGTACGTGGCGTTTGGATTACAATGCTAGTGCTAAAAGTGATAAAAATTAGTAGCGTAGAAGGCTACAAGCCTTTTTAATTTAAGTTTTTCTGATCTAAGTGTAATACGTCGGTTGTTAACTATCTTCTTGTACATTTTCTTATGTGATATAATATCGGGAAGCAAGTGATGACGAATCGCCCAATGAAAAGTGATCATGGCTGCCCATGGCATTCATAACACCCGAAGAGTCACAAGTGCGTTACCTTCTAAGGCCTGGCCACTGATTAAGAATTCGTAAAGACTTCTATTCTATTGATTTAATATATTACGCCATTGTATTTTAACCTGCAATTGGATTAGCTCAATCTGATTTAATCAAGGCATCTCTTAGGTTTCACATAGCAACCAGCCCCAACCTCACAGCGATTGATTCGGGCGGCCGCACAAAATGCGCACATTTGTAACTAACTACCCACCAACTTAACCTTCGACACTATACAGTTGATGCAGAAGATTCACTATGGCACTGCTATTGGTATTTTTGTCAAACAATAATCTAGTTTAATTACAGTCAGAGAAAATCATTATATATCATCAGACATACATTATCAGAATTTGCCACTAATGTATTTGTCGTAAAAAATATGATGCGGATTGCTCATGACCACGATGGTTGGCGTTTGTTGTCTACATACAGCAGTGGACGGCAATTGGCCGATAATAATGATGTTGATGTCGTCCAGTCGAGCCAATGACTATGCTAGGTTCAAAACAGTGATACCTATTTTATGCCGACATCCACTGCATCTGTGTCTGCGCAAATGCTTTTGCACTATAATATGTCCTGCGCAGCTGGCTGATCTCCTTATATGAGAACAGCCGCTGTGGCCGGCAATCGGGTAGGACGCCAGCATGCCGAAATCCTATTTTAACTAGATAGACCCTACTAATATTAATAAGTTGTACTATAGTAACTCATACGTGACACTTCTGTCAGTTCACCACACAGTGCTGTACACCTGTAGCTGAACCCTTTGTTTAATCCCCTCAGTTAATATACTTGGCGAAACACCACCAAATAATCAAATAATTCGACTGGAACAATTGTTTGGCCGCCATTTATGGACAAAATATTAATACCGATGGTGCTAATTAAATTTCCTTTTCCAGAAAACTTTTGCAGGGTGTTATAATAAATATTTCAACTGAATATTAACTCAAAATTACTAACAATTGTGGACTTTATGGACTCACGGCAATATTTTTAGTATGTAGACAATGACGTGGTATGAGATGAACATTTTCTATATCCTTAGTGCATGCCCATGTGTAATGGTAACTACCTCCCAAAGACGCTCATACCGCTCTTTTATGCGCTTATTTCCAAGTGACTAAGCTAAAACCGAATGACGTTACTCTCATACAAGTAGTATCGTAGTTTATACTGTTAAACTACATACTGTAAAACAAAGGGGATGGCAGTAAAAGAAAATAACTACGACATCACATGCAAAACATAAAACTCCGGCTTCGGGTAAAACTACAATCCACAACGAAATTGTAGTGGGTCGAAAATAGCCTGAATTGCTTCGAGAAAAGGATGGTACGGCCGTGCCGCTTTTCTGCTTGACTTGGCGGGGGCACTGCCGTGCCCCCTGATTTAGTTGAATAGCTACACGTTCGTCAAATTAAACTGGCGACACTTGCATACACCGGGCGACGGGTGACGGGTGACACAACTCGCCAACTTTCGGCTCAGCTGACATAAATCATATCCCTCTCGTCACCCGCACCACGTTATCTTACCAAATTAATTCTACTTACAAATCTTTGTGCTCGCTTCACGATGAATGGAACTTCGAGCTGAAGTTTATGAGGCTCCCTATCAGTCGAGTAACGCGTTTGGTTCGTGTGATTAATTGCCGATGGCGTGTGTCAACGGCTTCTCTGAAAGATCTCTGGAAAACTCCATTACATTGTTCAACTTTGTCCCCGTAAATTGTATTAATGAGCGTGACATACTTTTAGTTGTAGACAGGATGAGGCTTCTGAATTTTAATATTAGTTTTGGCTTTCTGTATTCAGAAGAATTCTCTCCGTTGCTGTCAGGCTCCGTCGTGTTGTCCATTGTACCTTTGTGCTCAACGATGTCATCTTCATGTGGTGACATGAAACGTTTNCCGCAAATGCTTGTGCACTATAATATGTCCTGCGCAGCTGGCTGATCTCCTTATATGAGAACAGCCGCTGTGGCCGGCAATCGGGTAGGACGCCAGCATGCCGAAATCCTATTTTAACTAGATAGACCCTACTAATATTAATAAGTTGTACTATAGTAACTCATACGTGACACTTCTGTCAGTTCACCACACAGTGCTGTACACCTGTAGCTGAACCCTTTGTTTAATCCCCTCAGTTAATATACTTGGCGAAACACCACCAAATAATCAAATAATTCGACTGGAACAATTGTTTGGCCGCCATTTATGGACAAAATATTAATACCGATGGTGCTAATTAAATTTCCTTTTCCAGAAAACTTTTGCAGGGTGTTATAATAAATATTTCAACTGAATATTAACTCAAAATTACTAACAATTGTGGACTTTATGGACTCACGGCAATATTTTTAGTATGTAGACAATGACGTGGTATGAGATGAACATTTTCTATATCCTTAGTGCATGCCCATGTGTAATGGTAACTACCTCCCAAAGACGCTCATACCGCTCTTTTATGCGCTTATTTCCAAGTGACTAAGCTAAAACCGAATGACGTTACTCTCATACAAGTAGTATCGTAGTTTATACTGTTAAACTACATACTGTAAAACAAAGGGGATGGCAGTAAAAGAAAATAACTACGACATCACATGCAAAACATAAAACTCCGGCTTCGGGTAAAACTACAATCCACAACGAAATTGTAGTGGGTCGAAAATAGCCTGAATTGCTTCGAGAAAAGGATGGTACGGCCGTGCCGCTTTTCTGCTTGACTTGGCGGGGGCACTGCCGTGCCCCCTGATTTAGTTGAATAGCTACACGTTCGTCAAATTAAACTGGCGACACTTGCATACACCGGGCGACGGGTGACGGGTGACACAACTCGCCAACTTTCGGCTCAGCTGACATAAATCATATCCCTCTCGTCACCCGCACCACGTTATCTTACCAAATTAATTCTACTTACAAATCTTTGTGCTCGCTTCACGATGAATGGAACTTCGAGCTGAAGTTTATGAGGCTCCCTATCAGTCGAGTAACGCGTTTGGTTCGTGTGATTAATTGCCGATGGCGTGTGTCAACGGCTTCTCTGAAAGATCTCTGGAAAACTCCATTACATTGTTCAACTTTGTCCCCGTAAATTGTATTAATGAGCGTGACATACTTTTAGTTGTAGACAGGATGAGGCTTCTGAATTTTAATATTAGTTTTGGCTTTCTGTATTCAGAAGAATTCTCTCCGTTGCTGTCAGGCTCCGTCGTGTTGTCCATTGTACCTTTGTGCTCAACGATGTCATCTTCATGTGGTGACATGAAACGTTTAGGTATGCGTTTCCCGGGCTCTGGTTATCACAGCAATATAAGTCGGCAACTGCAAATATAGTAGTGATGTCCCACACGCGCTCGTAACGCGCGCTAGTGTACCCGCTCGGCGCTGGAATCGCTTTACATCGTGTCGCCAATTTAGCATTTTACCGCTCGCTCGTAGCTCTCTCATTGCAAGTAATATAATTTGATGTCGGCCTGTAATGTGTTCCTTTTCTTTATACATTGTTTCCGTCCGCATTTGTTACGCAAATCAATCCCGAATTACCGCCGAGGATAAGTCAACAAAAAGATTCGTAAAAACGGATCGGATCAGTCTTAGCGAATCATGTAATTTATCAGAGCGGGTTCTAACTGAAGTTGATCTATTGAATAGATACTCTCTCGACATGAGATCAGATCTCCCCGGTGCGGGAGTGCTCGACCTTCAGCCGAAGTTGTCGGGCCTGCGAACAGGAGCGCACACAAAAAGACCTACACACGCAAAGCTCGTCTTAATCCCTTTCAAGAATTGTTGTTCAAATATCAGAGAATGGACCCTTTCAATTACAATCAGGCGCTTAATTAGAAGGGAGCGGGCGGACTGTTTATTAAGGTCTGGCAGGGTCCGAATCAATGGCCCACTATTTAGGAGTGTGTAAGGTTTTGTCGCCGAATAATGTACGCGAGCTTGCTTATTGGTGCACCATTTTATTTACGTAATGTTATTGTATCGGCGCGGCGCTGCGGCGCACGATATACTTAGTTTTTGATGTTCTCGACCGAATTCAATTTCTGTATAAGGTCGGGTTAGAGGTAACTGGGGATGACAAGTACATGATATGGGTTGTGCTAACGCCGGCAGTACCGTTGATTGGCAGGGCTGTAGCATTTTCCTGTCTCTTTTAAACCACGTACTGTAGACGTGTCATTTTGTGAGTGTAGGCGTTCTTCAAAGATAAGCTATGATATTATTTCTGTCTAATTCTAGCGAGCAAACACAATTACAATGACTGTTATACTCAGCAAAGCGAGTTATGCTCATTAATCTGACAGACAAAAAGTGGGATATTAGATTTGGTTTATGGAATCCACAAAAGCGCGGTAAGCAGCGGCTTGACCCAGTCTCACACGGGCGCCGGTAGCTCACACTCGAGGTGACAGGTGCGCCACTACACGTCGCTCTCAGAACGGTTCATACGATAAGTACTCGTGTGGGATTCCTTACGAAGCCTGCTATGAAAACGGGAACACTTTGATGGTATGAATTACGGGAATTAATACGAATTTACTCTTTGATTGCTTGAAATTTCATTAGCACAAAGATCGTGAGTATAATTGGAAATTTAACCTAGTTTAAGTTATCAATTGTTAATGAAACATTTTCTATGTAAAATGTAGCATAACTTATCACGAACGATAGAAAACAAAATAAAAGCCATAATGAACTCTTTATTGAAGCAAACCAATGAAAAAAAGATTGTACACCCACACGACACATTACCGACTAGCAGTTCAGTGGTTTCAAACCACATTGCTAATTATCTTTCCTGATGGTCAGATTTTGAGCGAGAATGTTCTCCTAATGCCGTGTTCTGTATGTAATAGGTTAATATTGTAAGCGAACAGCTAAAGCTTATTGTACTAATTTGCTTAACTTATAATGAGATGATGAAGGCGTGGCGCTGCCTAACTTCGCACGTGTGAGTTTCCTAATTAGCTGCTAATGAGCCGATGTTCTACAATACTATTTGTGAATGTTCTTGGAGTAGTTTACACGAACTAATCCGCAATTAGTAAACTTAGTTCAGTTCTTCATAACTATTTCTGGGTTAAATACAAAATTATCTGGAAATTATAAGGTTATGGTATGTTATACTTTATTAATAGGCAGAAACGTAAATCATGCATGATTGAACGTTATTTTGAAGTTTTGATGAAATATGAAATGACAAGCAGGTATGTTAATATGAAGCGGTTTCATATACTCATCTAGTGCTCACTTTCACGGAGGTAGACAGAAATGAAATTCACGTGCCGGATAAATAATTCCACAAAGTTTATGATGTTTTTGTAATATCTTCAGCAATGGCCAATCACTTCGCGCATTTGCCTAAAATATTGCGCATTGTGACTTACCTACCCCTGCAGATATTTTTTTATACGGACATAGTAAAAATGCTATTTAGCTTTTATATTTTTTAATAACTTCCACCTGAAAGTACTAACGTCGGATCAAGTGAAACATTTACTGCAATCAATAAACTGCGAACATTCCATTAGAACATCGATAGGGAAATAAAAGCGGATAAATATAAAAGGGTGTTGGTATAAACAGGCGGCACGTAAATTCGGCGATGCGATAAACCGCGGTCCAATATCGTACGGAATGAATCCTGAAGACAAATTGTGTGGGATCGCGCGATAAAACGCGCTTGTCGGCGCAATATCGCGCGCTGCAAATATACTCGCGCCGACTGTTTGTGCGACGGAATTAAACGCCGCCAAGTGATCGCCTTGTTTATGTACACCATGTACGCGCCGCCGGGAGCCTGCCAGCAAGAGATGCAGGATCCGATAGACTTTTGGTTAATACTGATGTAGCAGGCAATTGAGATTGTAAAATCACAACGTAATGTTTCATCTCGATGGATCCTGAAACACTGTAAGATGATTGCTACATTGTTTCAGTTTAGTCAAAGGATTTCACATTAATACTAAGTACGGCGATAAGTGTTGTATTTGAACCTGTAATGTTTATTGGCAGTCTCTTTTATGAATTGATAGTAATCGAAAAAAATATGTATTCAAGAAATAGTGTAACTCATTCTTATCACTTACATATCCAATTAACAAGTTAATCTGATAATTTTTATAACAAATTGCTCGACCACTAAAACAGTGAGTTGAGTACAAACTCATAGCGCGTACAGTCTAAACTGTAGACCATCAGGCCTACAGTTTTACAGCGGACATAAATACGTAGCTGGTAATTGTAGTACCTATATGGAATAACAACAACAGTCACAAAGTAAAACATGACATAAAATTGTACATACAATTAAGGTTTCTTTTTGAAATACAGACCGATGAAAGTTTTGTTCCTATTAAATGTAATAACAGTGAATGAACATAAACACAACGACATGATGAATAACAACACTAGAGAATCAACAAAATCTCTTCAATCACTGACGTATCAATACAAAGTGGCGCTCCGAATATAAACGTTATTCATATTATTTTACTCAATCGTTATTTTTTTAACTGTGAGCAAAATAAAGCAATTATTGTTGCGCGAAGAGCGGAACAATTTGTTGCCTACAATAGCAGTGCACACCTTTAAAGAGATTGCCAATCAATCCCGTTAACCCGGGATTATGAACCGTGACGATTTAACGAGAAATGTTCGCGGCACGGGACAGCGGCGCATTGTTTTTATTTTATTTAATTGTAGGTGAGCCTTTGGTGATCGTTACGATTTGTTCGGCGCGGCACGCTCCGCAGCCCGGCTCACTTCCACAAATTACAATTCAATAAGGATCCTCCTTTGTTTCGTCTTCAATTCGTTTTGTTAAAAAGATTACAAGAAAAATGTAACAACGCTGTGGGTAATCAATCCGAAAATAATATATAGCCCAGTCCTGCAGGCATCGTTAACTAAGTCACCAGAGAATAATTCCGACTGACCAATGTAGCTATTTATGCTACCGATTTATTACACTGGAATTCTTGCAAAAGGACAGCGATTATTACTTATTTTCGTTATACTAGGTAGGTACTATAAAGTCCGGTATTCCCGGGAGTGACATAAAACAAAACCCATTAGAATCCCGTGAAGTTACGACCCTACAAAGAGTTCTCCGTCATTAAAACAAAAAGTTAAATAATCATATGATAATTTATACGGAACAGTGTAGCATGCATTTTAATTAGGACAGTAACTCAAGTCTCAAGTTGGACCATTCTGAGTTGCCGCCGGTTATCCGGCGCAGCGAGTTGAGGTGATAAATAGTGTTCCCGGACACTAAATCACACCTTTACATGAAGCCAGCCGAATTAAGGCTCTTTCACAAACGCTATTCTTATCCGGGATTGTAGTGTCACGTTTGTGTTGAATTAGAAAAATATACGAGGCCTTATAATAAATATTAGGAACGACGCCTTTACAAAGCTACATCGTCGAGATGAATTACATACTTTATATTTATGCGGTACATAAAAAATAAGTGAAGAAATTCTAGACGACGTAATTTCAGATTTAGTCTCTGAATTTTTTAGGGTTAAGGCTTCTACTGAAGTTTAATCACTTTATCTAACTCCTTTTTCGAGAATACCTTATTAATCTTGGTTTAAGTTGTGGCGCTCCGACTCTTGATCTTATAGATTGGACAAAGTGTTAATTAGAATTTTATTTAGTGAATTACTCTTTTTTATTCACCTCTATAACTATAAAAGTCAGGCTATCCAAAGCTACAGCTGTCTTTACAATCTCAATTACATAAATATATTATTGAAGTTTCCTTTCGTATATTCCCCAGTGGCAGTGGCTGCTCGCCGGTGTATGTGCGGCG
The DNA here is from genome assembly GCA_002382865.2 of Heliothis virescens. Taxonomy (NCBI): domain Eukaryota; kingdom Metazoa; phylum Arthropoda; class Insecta; order Lepidoptera; family Noctuidae; genus Heliothis; species Heliothis virescens. Next base: position 233,441 of record NWSH02000537.1, read on the forward strand.
TGTGCGTGGCGTATGTGTGGCGTGGCGCGCGTGTCGTGTGACTGCAGCGCTATTCTGGCCACGTGGCTCGGCTAAATTATGATGCGCCCGTGAGCTCCTGATATTGTTTATGCGGTGTAAGGCGACACCTGAATGGATATTGTGTGTCAAGTAAAATAGGAGTTATTCCTGCTTCCCACCACAATATTTACAGACATCTTAAAATGAAGCATAAATATTCATTCGTTCCCTCTTGAATTTAAGGATGTTAACGTTTTCCACGAATGAAATCAATATTGAGGAGTTTGATCGGCTTTATCAAGCGAACCGTACATCTCCGCATGATCAGCTAATGTATATGGGCTTCAGTTGATTCCAAAATTAGATGAGTAATCTGTGTAAAATTCAGTCGGTAACAACGGCCTCAAATACACACTCGTGTACTTATTAATATTCTTGAGTTGATTACAGTTCCAAGGATATGATTACACACACAAAGCTGCCTATTTTGGTCTCAACATATTTCCCCAAAATATCAAACCAAGTATTGAACTACAAATACACAGCAATATTTTGTTAATAGTTTTAGTTCCTTAATCCGAACGCGTAAGCGTAAAATGTAAATATCTCGAGGTAACCCTTGGCATAAGATCGGGCGCACACTGACGACTGAGTTGCTGCGTGCGGCAGATTGTACGGGCTCCCATCGCAACACTGCGACTCAGAGCTTGTGAGGCTGCTCCGAGACTGATCGGGATCACGTATCCAGCATAACTTTGACCGTAAGATGTTTTATCTTAGTAGGCTATACGTAGAGTAACAGAAATCACGTGTACGAAGTTACGTGGCGTTCCACATCTTGATATGGCTTCGGTAATAACACGTCGCTAACTATCGCTTTCCTAGGAGCTTGCAAACTGCGTGACCTGGCTTTGTGAAGTTTGAACAAGGTTGTACACATACATACAGTCTTGGCCAAAAGTATTGAGCACCTTACAAATTTCGCTCGATCACGGTAATTATGGGAGAAACCCGAATCTATTGTTGAAGTATTCTATTGTCGGTTATCTACAAAGATTTTAAAACAATGACTTATGCCGCAGCTGGCAATAAAACACCTGGGTGCAATAAAATGTGTCTTTTACAATTTTTGTACTTATTTTTTAGTTGGCTACCATCGCTCGTTGTGATAACATCCAGTGATCTAGTGCGCCTTTGGTATTTTATTTCAAAGTTTTAAGTGTTATAGTTGCGATATGCCAAAAAGAAACGAACTTTCTTTAGAAAAACGAGTGCAGAT
>NWSH02000537.1:248626-268744 GCA_002382865.2 Heliothis virescens
GACAGACAGACAGACAGACAGACAGACAGACACGTCAAACTTATAACACCCCTCTTTTTTCGTCGGGGGTTAACAAACAACTTTGTTGCAAAATCAAAATCTGTAACTGAAACAGACGAAGTAGCACTGAACTTACAAACTGAAAACAGTTCAGTTAAAATAATTGTAGAATACAAACAATGCGGTAACTGTGTGGCCCTAACGATCGCTGCAGGTGGAGCTACACAGGACAGATACAACTAACGGAGTATACAATACGGTCGCACAAAGGAGGCATCGTATGAGATAACAAGGGGGAGAAGTAGCGACCCCATTACGCTGCCTTGAGGTACTCCACCCTTTAATGAACGCTAGGACACCGCTAAAGTGAAGTGTTCTTGTTGCTTTAATGGTTTTATTCACACGTTTGATGCGGCTTTTAATTACTTTGTAATAATAAAACGTGACATTTATGTTTTTGAGTTTCTACGCATGACCGGCGACTCAGAAGTTTACTTTAGTTCTCTGTTTATTGTGCTATTGAGTTTTGTGCCTCTGGACTAACAGAATGAAAAATACGTTTGCTTGGCGACAAATACCTAAAACGAATTCGTGATTACAGTTAGGAGCTTTATAAATTCGTGTTGACAGATGAAAATAAAGAACAGTCGTGTGCGGGGCTGGTGCCAAGTGGCGATTGGTGCAAAGACCCAGTGGCGACTAACAATAATCTGGCTTTGGCACGCGTCCGACTGCGCGCAACCGTGGCGGGATATTAAGCTTCGCAATGTGATTTGACTCGCCACATTGAGCTAGGTGACGCCGGCACAGCTGCAAAACATGGCGACCTGTGTTTAATATCTACTACTGTGGAAACGTTTTAAAGATACAGTCATGTTGAGCTACTTACTTCCATTGCAGCATACTGTCAATTGAACAGTGATTTACTTTGTATATTACATAAAAATGGTCGTGCTTATTATTGCAACCCATTCACATAACACTAAATTATTTCAGGCTTCCAATCATAGACGAATTAGATTCAAATGGCTGTTCATAATTATGATTTTACGCGAGATACATTAAACTAAGGTTTTTATTTCACAGTCGACTAGTTTTAGCTAATTGCTTTTGTAACAAATAACTCTCTACATAAAAAAGCACATTGTATCCAGCTGCACATTCATAATCACCCCATTGTGCGCACATAAACTAATCCAAGTAGACGACATCTCCGCATAACACTTGAAACAATTTATACGTGTTTGCAACAAGTTTATACGCAGAATAAATTTATCGTCAGATTAGTGCCAAACTCAGTCACGGATCGATTTAATCACGAACCTCTTCAAACTAATGGGGAGCCCACTTAATGTACAAATAGGCCGGTCGGATTGTAATCTGGACGGGATTAGGCGGGGATTGAAGAGGTCATCGCGAGCCTGCCCGCCATCAACCAACCATGCTACACTATTATGGTATTAGTTTCAGAAGCATCGCTCATTTCAATGTCACCTGATTGTTTCATTGTTCCTATTGCAAACCATTTAGCTATTGATTTCTATGTAGTCAATGCTTCATCATACTGCTCAAATGATTGTGCGTCAATACGAATTTCACGAAACAAAACATTGTAAGGTGCACGAAATGTCCTAAAAATATTTTAATTTAATTTAAAATTATACAATGGCATTATGAGGTGGGAAACGTCTCATAAATATTATACAGAGCTAGGGTCACATTACGGGACTAATTCATTAAAACTTTTTGTTAAAACATTGTTGTGTTAAATTGAAATAAAATACAAAATGAGACTTGCCACGCTCCATTCTCTTAAACTGAGGTCACAATAACAGACACAGTGTTCAGCTAGAATACGATGAGCATGTGTGCGTTATAGATGAATTCGAAATTGATCGTAAACTACGTTAATTACTCGGCTGCGACAAAGGAGTGCGGCGCCGCCGGCTTTGAAGTTTGACATATTAATGCCGTTATACTAAGTCAACGGGAACTCCAGGACGCTCGTAAAAGCTTTTAAGACGTGTATCCTCTCGATAATCAACTTATGCCGGAAATTAATTCCCAATGACAGTGGATTGAATGGAATACCGCGCCACTCATCATGTCAAATAGCTGTTTATAGGTTATGTTGCAAGAATAACTTTAAAATGGGTTTTTTGTAATTAAACAAACAGTAAAGTAAGATTGGCAGCTATTCTCACTAATATAAATAAAATTTGGCCTAAAATTGTTTTGCCTGTTTGGCCTGTTTTTTTAAAAGTTTTGCAATTTGTAGACAAATTACAAAATTACAAAGTTTATTTTCTCCAGCTATTTCGGACAGGGCTATATTTGAGCTATCTCTAAAATTACACGTCCACAATTTGGGGTGTTCAGCCAAACTTCCAAGTAATATAACCCTAACGTTACAAGTTACAAGTAATCGACTCAGATGAGCAAGGTCAACGACTTTTAATGACACTTGTACTAATGAAAGTTTACGTAAGAACACTTTGGTTTAAACTCTTTGCACTAAAACATTCATTTAGTAATTAGTGTTGCGAGTGACGGATATAAAAAGTCGGTCGTCGGCGCGAAACAAATTGTTCAACAGATGAAACTGTGTATTTCGTTCTTACACAAGTTTCTAGAAGTAATGTCAGTGTTTTTAAATTCCGCGAGGAACCGACGTCGTCTAAGTTTTGTTACAAATTATTTTTATACGCGTTTTTATTTCGACGTTGAAATTATGAGTCTTTGTGCAGGAAGAGATACAAGAAGATATTATTTTTAAGGTTTCATTTCATTCTACCGGGAAGGAAAATATATGTAAAAATTTTAATTTATAAATCCGTAAAATGTCAATGAGGAACTTTAAGTCATTTTCACTTTCTAAGAAAATATTATTCAAAGCAATAAATTACAGTACGTGTGAAAATGTTGACATGATACGTGAGCAACACTTTAAACAGGAATTATCCCGACGAGTGCTTAAACCCAACTTAAATAAGCTCTGAAAATTAAGCAGACGATATAATGTTATTACGCGTAACGTCTCCGAAATTTACGGCAACGTCACAGCATCGCGCAGGCCTCGTTTACATGGCGCGATGGCGACACTCGAGGCACTACGCGCCCCCCGGGGCATGTTTGACAAATAGAGATCTCGTGCACCGAATTTGGCTTGAAAAAAATTGTCGCGGAACGAGCTCACGAAACCTATATCTACAACCAAATTATGTTGACCCGCCCCGCCCCTTCGAACCCGGGTCCCGCCGAGGAGGGACGAGCTGGAGTACGCGCGCTGACAGCTCACGGAGCGCTGGCTGTGATACGTAGACTGCAATAAAGTAAATTGCGAGCATTTGCTATACGTATTTGGTACAACGAGGATCTTTATGGCGCCGATAATGTTATGGGCAGGTAATGTTGTGTTGCGAATGTACCGATGGACGTTTCATTGTTTTACGATCGTCTTTGTGCTTGTTATTCTTTTGTGAAACGTGAAGTCACTGTGAGCTTTAACTGTTTTCGACGCATTTTCTTAATAAATAATTTAATTAAATTCTTGCACAGAATTTGTTTCAATACACTCTGCCTTTATGTTGTTCCATTTTGTAATTTCCTAAAGTTCAGTTTATTTTCGTATCAAGAAGTTAGTCGAGATATTCCAGCAGCTAGCTTGTTAAAGAAATAACGGAGCAACATCAATTTTGAAATAACTTCGTTTAGAAGTCCCGACGTCTCTCCTGCAGCACAAAGGCACCGTGAGAGGCCATCCATCTTGGAGCAGACCACTACCTATCTATTAGAACTGTTAATTAATTGATCTCTTTACTTTGTTTCACTAAATTGGAGGTACGCGAGGCGCCGCAGCTCCCGCTATTATCCCGAGTGCCTATTATTCTGGTTTGGTAATAGGTAATTCAGGAATGAGATATCGAACCATTAAGTGCTGGTGTGACTGTTGGGCCGAGCGGTGCCGACTTACTTATGTTATGGACAATTTATGTTTCAGTGTTCAACTTCTTGCTGTAACTTGTGTAAACTGTAAAGACGTTATTGCTGAGTTGTACACTGTCAGTTAGTTGCGAACTTGTGAACTATAGGAGAGGATACTGGCCACAAAAACATCTCTACACTACGTTATAGTAAAAACTATTTGCACTCGTTTATTTTAACGGGACGTTATGCCCTACATTAAGGAAAAATGTTTATTTGTAGGACTTGATATAATTTGGTCGGGTCGTTAAACTGTAGAACTAGTTGGTGGCACAAACACTCGTGTTCGTATCTTCTAAAAAGTTTTGGCGTGGCTGTATCTAGTGCCAGATCGGTGCTACTTTAATTATATAACTGCGCACTGTTCTGCACCATTTATTTTCTACTACACGTCCTAGTTTAAGAAAATGTAGATTTTTCTCCTTCCTTTCAAGTCTAGGCTGATATAAAATTTTATGTGGTATTGATAGGTGGCGGTGCAATGTCGCAAGTCGAACAAAAAGGAAAGCTGCAAAGTTAGAGTTTGTATGAACCGAGTGAGGCCAATCGAGGTTTATTTTAGTTTCGTCTTCGTGGAAAAGCGTTCTGAAGGGAGGTTGCGATAATTTTGAGAAGTGTTCACGTACGTCGGGGATAAAAACATACCAGAATTTTATAAAACTTACTTAATTTACACTTGTAAGTAAGTCAATCGCTGGACATCATTATAAATATTTGCATTTGCAATACGCGGCAATGTGTTTCCATCATGTTACGATCTCATGCATTCCTACATTCGTCGAAGACATTTACCGTGCAAATCAAAATAAATTACTTTAAAAAAATCTTCGCCTAAAAAAATACCAAAAGTTATTTTTCATTTATCCTATAAATCAGCAGTAAGAGCTGATACAACTTACAAACCAAAAAGCTGAACTAAATTGCTATCAAATGAAACGTCGGTGAATCACAAGAGCACTCAAGCCGAGAGCTGCTCTGTCAAACACAATTTATGCATAAATACATCACGTGCGACGACAAAGGTATGTCCGTACGTGTCATCCATTAAACCAGGTTAGACATCAGGTCAGTTGAAATATCAATGTGTACTGATACACGCTTCCACAGACAGACAGACACCTAGTCATACAACTGTGTTAACTACACCTCATGACTTTGATAGATACATTTGTTAGAATATCTATTACCTCGCTGTTCCAGTTTTAAGTTTGAATTTTTGTTTAGAAATTGGTAGTGTCATTGCGAGCAATGTTGGGATAAGCTTCTAGTCTAACTGAATGAAGCTGAGTACCAATATTTTACGTGGAGCTACTGCCTATTTGACCTCCTTAACACAGTTATCTAGGCATACCCCTTGGTAATATTGGTTGTCAGCTCTTTGGCTTCTGGCTACTCGTAACAAAACCAAAACTGTTTAAATGACAGCAGGCCTACTCTATGAGATTTAATTGATTTAATATCATACGTTTATTTGTTACAGACTCCCCAGTGATGTAAGAGCACGTCCCACGATGAAGACGAGGACGAAATGAGCGGCCGCCAGTCGGGAGCCGGCGATCATGAGCCCACCATGAGCAGCGCCCGCGTTACCATGACAACAAAGATGCTGCTCTCGCTGCTGCTGCACTGCTTCTGCGTCGCCACTACTGCCTCGATACCTAGTGGAGGTTAGTGACGTCATATTATCGATATAGTTACATAATAAAGTCCCCAGTATGTAGGTACTATTTGCTACAAAGGAAGTACGTACGAGAAACATTTGCGACTTGCTGTCGGCTGAAAAAGACAATTTTGCCCTCTTCAAACAGAAGTGAATGTCACCCATCGGACAAATTAAACCTATGTTAAGAAGTTGACATTTAATATGTCGTTACGTTTCAAAACTTTCTCTATCATTCTCTTTAGTAATATCTGACCTGATAATTCGTAAAGTTTTGTCAGCGAAACTTTATCTCTAATGAATATACAGTTAAATCTTAATTACTTATCAACCAATTTATTTTTCAAGGAGATAAGAAAACTTAAGTGATAAGTTTGAGCTCTTGTTTAATGCGTATTTCAATTCTTGAAAGTTTTAACAAAAATAGCTGGAAATTGAACAGATAAAGAAACTTGCGATATTCGCCGCGAGTCTCGCTAAAATATTCCCTTAAACCCCGGCCATAACTTATTCTATTCGGGAAATAAAACAAAGACCCCACTATCCAGAATGGAAATATCACAAAAAACACGTTCTATTGCGCGTTCTGAATGAGATGGGAAATACTGGATCTGCACTGGAGCAGAGGTTTAACATAAAATACTAGTAACCGGGAGCGTGTTACAAACTTTGTAGTGAAGGGGTGCGAACACTGCGAGTTTCGGTGTATAAATATGAAGTACGGCCACACCGAGGTGATATTACGACGCAGTTAATTATGCAGTGCGATAAAACTAACCTGTGATAGTGAACATTTACAATTTAATACAATATCAAGTTTTACTGACTTTAAACGATGGAAGGTGTACGTATGAAGCGACTGTTGCGCTGAGATTTATTTTTCATGGGTGCTGGAGATAAAGTGCTACGGTATAATGTGAGAATAAAATGGTTAAATATAAATGTGACTGCCACTGAATTTAGCTTAGAGCAACGGTGTAGAATTATGTTATTATTTAATTGGGTTCTCTCGTAGTAACAATTTACAGCTAACTATTAGTACGTCCTTTTTGAAATAATGGTTTAGTGTGTGTTGAAGAGATATTTATTCTTTATGTGTAACCATTTGTGCACATTACTGTGTACGTAAATCGCTAAATAAATGCTTAAATATATGGTTAATTATTCTTTAAATAAATATTAATGAAAACTTCTCAACGGCTGAAATTATATTAAAATGCCAAAACAAAACATCAAGGGTTCCGTCCCATTATCTATGAAAAATAAACGTACCTATTACCTACAACGAGCCAAAATACAAACTTTTATTGGCAACAAAAATAACTTTATTTTTCATACAAATATATGAAAAACATTGTTATAATTTGCGGTTTTTGAAAAAGTACTATATCTCAAAAACTACTGAAGACAGACAGACAGACATGACCAATCTATAAGGGTTCCGTTTTTTGCCATTCGGCTACGGAACCCTAAAAACAGAAACACATTGAATTCAAATCAAAATCACTTACAATATATCGTAGAATGATTCACGTGACTCAACAAATCATGTGAGTTACATATCAATCATAAACGACGATCAGGACAAGCAAAAAATATTCCTTGACACAGAGCAATATCAATCGGAGCGGATCAGTCGCACACTGGCCGTGCGTCCTACGTGAGCGATATGGTTGCGAACGCGGAGCGACGCGAAACCAAGAAACAGTCACATGACGTTGCACGGTACGGCACGGTGTAGCGTACATCCGTCAATTCGCTTCGGATCGCTTTGCGTTCGCGATTTGCCCACGCAAGACGCACCCCATGTCCCGCAGAATCTCCGCACGAGCGACTGCCTCCCAGCGACGATACCGTTCGTTCTTCATTCGACGCCAATCGAATGGAATGAATCGTGTAAAACCTGCACACTGATTTTTTATTGAGAATATGGTAAGAACGAGCTACAGCGATTTCGGGTTGCAGGAAACATTTTTTATACGAAACTGCGGAATTGGAAACAAAGGGAATAAAGGCGGGCACTGTACGCGGCGATACAAAAATGAAAACTTTATATTTTCGTACAATAGCATGTACCTACACTCACATTTATGGTGTTCTACCGTGTAGTTAACACCTTTTACAATATCGACTGTCTTAATTAACATTTTGTTTATTCCTTTTTCCAGTTCCTTGTTGAAGTCCCCGAAAAACATTCCGTTCAAATTCCTTAATTAAGTAGAAATAACATTCCTCCTTAAAATAAAATAAAAAATCTTCCTCGACACTAATTAGGATGATAAAAACAAAATGGCACCCGCTCCAATAACACGATATTTTGCACCGACCGGATTAAGTGAAATGAAATCTTTAGCGAGATTAGAATACTGAGGAAAATACATAGATATCAGGTTTCAGTGAATCGTAAACACGTTTGTTTGTACACAGAATTTGTTCCAGTATTCCCGAAAAATATATTCGAGACGAGTAGATTCAATTTGTACGATTTTTATGTGGAATATTGAAAAAAAACTCATTGTACTGGAAAAGCTGGATTCCTATTTACGCTAGGTACGGTGAAAAGTAGGTATAGATAAAAAAAACAAACACCATCAATATGACAATTACTGTGAAAATAATAACTATATACCTAACTTGAGTTTACTTTGAATTAAGGAAACTAAATACGCGATATAACTACAATAAAAATAATGATTTTAATGTTATTTCAGCACTTCCCACAGGAATAAAACAACCGCGTACTTGGATATTTTTATGAGCTAAACTGTACGACTGTTTTAAGTTTATTCTCGGAATGTATTCCTTCTAGGATATTAAAGCACAGCAAATGTTTTTACTTAACTATTTTGAGAGATTTTGAACAGACCAAGTTACTGTTACATACTCTTATTATTTTAGCAAAATTGTACGAATTCATGAGATATTTCGGAACAGTTTGCTATTTTTAAACGTAGTTTATTTAAGTACTAATTTATGGCACCTTGGTAACTGAAACAATGGATGTAAATAGTTTTATGTATAAATCATTTTCAGTATTTGTATTTTAATAATTCAGTGTTACTTTCCTTTAGAAAACAGTCTGTACAATAATCACATTCCAGAAATTATCCATAAAATATGTACATTTCCGATTAATTCAAACAATTTCTGACAATGCGATGCCAATATAAAATACACCAGTAATTTCTGAATTTCACGCGTACCGAATAAAATGCCCGATTGTATTCATGCTACAATTGTAAGTTCCAGTACATCAGCAGATAAACAACGAATATCAGGAAAACAAAACGTAGAGGAAACGTGGCCAAGATTAGCTTTCTGCTTAGAGAATTATGTGGCGGGGCGCGACCGTCGGAGAACAATTTGCAAGATGGAAAAACCACACGCAGGTCGACATGAATACGATTAGGAAAGAGCTCCACCTTACTGAAGTTCAGCTTAAGGATATATTTTTAATACACTTTAAAATATTATAAAAGTTCTTTAATACNGACAAACAGACAGACATGACCAATCTATAAGGGTTCCGTTTTTTGCCATTCGGCTACGGAACCCTAAAAACAGAAACACATTGAATTCAAATCAAAATCACTTACAATATATCGTAGAATGATTCACGTGACTCAACAAATCATGTGAGTTACATATCAATCATAAACGACGATCAGGACAAGCAAAAAATATTCCTTGACACAGAGCAATATCAATCGGAGCGGATCAGTCGCACACTGGCCGTGCGTCCTACGTGAGCGATATGGTTGCGAACGCGGAGCGACGCGAAACCAAGAAACAGTCACATGACGTTGCACGGTACGGCACGGTGTAGCGTACATCCGTCAATTCGCTTCGGATCGCTTTGCGTTCGCGATTTGCCCACGCAAGACGCACCCCATGTCCCGCAGAATCTCCGCACGAGCGACTGCCTCCCAGCGACGATACCGTTCGTTCTTCATTCGACGCCAATCGAATGGAATGAATCGTGTAAAACCTGCACACTGATTTTTTATTGAGAATATGGTAAGAACGAGCTACAGCGATTTCGGGTTGCAGGAAACATTTTTTATACGAAACTGCGGAATTGGAAACAAAGGGAATAAAGGCGGGCACTGTACGCGGCGATACAAAAATGAAAACTTTATATTTTCGTACAATAGCATGTACCTACACTCACATTTATGGTGTTCTACCGTGTAGTTAACACCTTTTACAATATCGACTGTCTTAATTAACATTTTGTTTATTCCTTTTTCCAGTTCCTTGTTGAAGTCCCCGAAAAACATTCCGTTCAAATTCCTTAATTAAGTAGAAATAACATTCCTCCTTAAAATAAAATAAAAAATCTTCCTCGACACTAATTAGGATGATAAAAACAAAATGGCACCCGCTCCAATAACACGATATTTTGCACCGACCGGATTAAGTGAAATGAAATCTTTAGCGAGATTAGAATACTGAGGAAAATACATAGATATCAGGTTTCAGTGAATCGTAAACACGTTTGTTTGTACACAGAATTTGTTCCAGTATTCCCGAAAAATATATTCGAGACGAGTAGATTCAATTTGTACGATTTTTATGTGGAATATTGAAAAAAAACTCATTGTACTGGAAAAGCTGGATTCCTATTTACGCTAGGTACGGTGAAAAGTAGGTATAGATAAAAAAAACAAACACCATCAATATGACAATTACTGTGAAAATAATAACTATATACCTAACTTGAGTTTACTTTGAATTAAGGAAACTAAATACGCGATATAACTACAATAAAAATAATGATTTTAATGTTATTTCAGCACTTCCCACAGGAATAAAACAACCGCGTACTTGGATATTTTTATGAGCTAAACTGTACGACTGTTTTAAGTTTATTCTCGGAATGTATTCCTTCTAGGATATTAAAGCACAGCAAATGTTTTTACTTAACTATTTTGAGAGATTTTGAACAGACCAAGTTACTGTTACATACTCTTATTATTTTAGCAAAATTGTACGAATTCATGAGATATTTCGGAACAGTTTGCTATTTTTAAACGTAGTTTATTTAAGTACTAATTTATGGCACCTTGGTAACTGAAACAATGGATGTAAATAGTTTTATGTATAAATCATTTTCAGTATTTGTATTTTAATAATTCAGTGTTACTTTCCTTTAGAAAACAGTCTGTACAATAATCACATTCCAGAAATTATCCATAAAATATGTACATTTCCGATTAATTCAAACAATTTCTGACAATGCGATGCCAATATAAAATACACCAGTAATTTCTGAATTTCACGCGTACCGAATAAAATGCCCGATTGTATTCATGCTACAATTGTAAGTTCCAGTACATCAGCAGATAAACAACGAATATCAGGAAAACAAAACGTAGAGGAAACGTGGCCAAGATTAGCTTTCTGCTTAGAGAATTATGTGGCGGGGCGCGACCGTCGGAGAACAATTTGCAAGATGGAAAAACCACACGCAGGTCGACATGAATACGATTAGGAAAGAGCTCCACCTTACTGAAGTTCAGCTTAAGGATATATTTTTAATACACTTTAAAATATTATAAAAGTTCTTTAATACATAAACAACTATCTCAAGTCATTGAATCTACACAGTTGTAAAAAGTAAAGGATTTCATCAAAGAGGAAAATTATCAAAGTAAACTTCGATTTGTTTGGATTTCGACAATCCTGATTGAAATGGATATTATTTGCTTAAGGGAAAGATTCAATTAACCGTCTTTGTTTAAAAAAACGCTTAAATAATTCAGGAAGATGATACAGCCTGGAGGTTTGTGCTGGTTGCTCAGAAAAAGTATTCAAAAAAATACAAGATTTACTTTGCTTTGAATGTTAGTGTGCGTCGTAAATCGTCGTTGAGATAAAAAACGAGATAATATCGTAGAAGAGAGCTGCTGAGAGAAGGGTCAGCGGCAGATCAAAGGGTCTGTCCTGTGCACGGCGGAACCTTTGAGTTCATCTCGCGGAGTTCCGTGTGTGCACTTATCAGTTTATTTATAAAACTCCGCCTGAGCCGCGATCCGAGGAAATTGTTTTATAAAAAAGATTCGACCCTTTTTGAGGAAAATGCGTGCTCATAGAAATATTCTAAATGAAATTAATTTCTGAAGTACTTTGCATTCCGCTGTGGAGTGGCAATAAAATTATTTTAATAAATTGAAATCAAATTATGGAATAACTTATGAAGAATTTCTAATACTGCTTAACGCCTGAGTGCAATAAATTATTATCATCTTATGATTTCAAATTGTCAAGTGCTTGGTGGTATCGGCAATAATAAAATTTGGAATAAGATAATTTTATAAAATCCACTTTATAATTGAAAGTGTAAAACAATTATTTTTCATTAAATTAACTCTAAGTGCTTCAATTTAGTTGAATGAATAATGGCAAAACGAAATTTCATACATGGATGGAGACTGTATAGGGGGTATGTTTCTACGAACATCAAAAGATGAAAAATAATTAACAAATTGATATTTCGCAGTTGATTTCAAAGTGTTTTCATTTTAATTATAGAATCGTATTTTCTGAAAGTCAAGCAGTCTGGAAAATTTAATAACAAACTGAAAGAACGGCTAACGTCTGCTTTGACAATAACTTGATGTCTGCACGATCATAATACTAGACGTTTTTACAGCTTTTCTTCAACTTAGAATATTATTTAGTCGTTATCTACTAAATTAATCTACTCTGTAAATTACACTCTTACTTTTTATAAGTATATACTAAATTACGTACGTTAATCGGTTCATTATTTCATTTTGACTTTCCTGAACAGCAAACAATAGTACCTATAGGTAATAATTTCCCGATAAAATGGTCATTTTAGTTTTTAACATGTACATTTTTTAGCTACAAAATTAATTATTATAGTTACAGGTAAATTAGAATTCAAATGTGTCGACTAAAACATGGCGCTATAGAGCACACGTTCCGCGCCATTAGTTGCCAACAGTGCGGTGAGTCAGCGCGCTTAAGGCTTCGTGCACACTGCGGCGTAACATGTGGCCGTGCCGTGCTCCGCTGTGTAGCGCACTAATTATTCATTCAGGTGTATTGCCAGTTGAAACAAAGAGAGAACAATTTAGTACCACGTATAAGTTGACAAGTGGAGTATCTAATTTCATCATTTTATTTTTCCCAAAAAGATAGATTTACTTTGTGAGGTAAACCATTTTTTTTAACTTTGATCTTTGGACTAATCATAGCGATGGCATAAAGGGCGGTCTAATCGTTAAGAATGAACTCTTCCAGACAACCTAAAGCAACCAAAAGCTGACTCGATGTTTTATCTGTTGACTTATCCAAATCATCATCCAAACATCACTATAATGTTCAAGTACGCACTCATGGTACACCTTAGCCCGTTGTAGCCCTAACAGTTGTTGTAACATTAGGGCGCTCGCCATCGATCGAGCCACCTGGCTTGTTTGTTTGGGACCTCGCTGCTGACTCATGTATCCAATCCTGCTTAGTGACCAGTACAGACCTATTCCATAACTACATCATGGTGTAGGTACCTACTACTAACTACATGGTACTTGAATCTCAAGTCTAGAATCTGTTAGCCAGCAGTGATAATATGTGCGATAAATTAGATATGCTATGTTTAATACATAAGATTTATCATTCAAGTCATGTCATCGACAACACGTGTAAAGGAAATCATAGTGAAGAGTAGGTGTCCTATTGGGAATGGGGTTTAAAGCACAGTAAAACAATAACAACGAACAACAACATGAGTCTCATGCTAGATAGAACGATGAAAAATATTTTAAAGAAAAAGTATAATTGGATTACTTGAATGATTTTGGCATTGGACAAAATAAATAATATAAGCTGCGAAATCTTCAATTTTATTTGTGAACTGAGGAGACAGACGATGATAACATATCAACCACAAAATCTCTAATAATAGATGAAGCATAACCTGTCTAAGTTGTCTCAAACAACCAAATAAAAACTGAAATATTAATAAAAAAAGCTATCTTGATGGAACCATTCTGAAGTGGTGATATCGCAGTGTATTGTAACAAAAGGTTTTACTTTAAAAAATAAAAATAACCATTCTTATTTTTCTTTGTAGTATTTCGAAATGTCTATTAAAGTGCTACAGAGTCAGTCTACTAAAAATGATTAATTATTTGCTTTCACAAAACTCTCTTAAAGAAACAATTCAAACTTACTTAATACATTTTTATTCCATAAAAAAGAGCTGAGGGTAACGTAATGAAACCCTACATAGCGGCTATCAGGCGCGCCAAAAATATAACCTCTAACGTCAAAGGTGGGGTTAATTCAATTGAAGGTGAACGGGTCCTGGTGACACAGAGTAACAACATACAGAAGGTCAGCGGCTAATGGACTATAGCATTATACCGCACGCGATAACAAGTACTCGAGGAATAGTCAACACGTTACAGATTGCTAAAATAAACGGAGTAGGTACCTACTGGTCTTTATTTCAGTCGTATAATGATAATAGTTGTTATCTAGATAATATGCATTGTAACGGTACGATAACCTGGGATTAATTATTAATCATCTTCATTAATAGGCTATTTTAGATTATTCTCATTAGCGATCACATGTTTACATCGCCATGTTTGTTTAATGCGGATTGGTAATTTTAGACTACATCTATTAATGGTAGTCAAACTGAACCTTCTTAACTTAACTGGAGAAGAGTTCCAGGCGTGCCTGCCGTCTTAATTAACAAGATCGAGAGCTAACTAGCGAGTTCTCTCACATTACCCGGCTGCGGATACATTAGCCGCCTACAGTCAGACATGGGTTTATGAGCTAAGTGCCCTCACAACGTGCAACTTGTTCCCTGACCCATCTATCTTGTAAGTGCTTCTTCAAAGCGAATTGTTCGACTGCTTATTACTATTCTATGTAGCTGACGTGTTAACAATGAGAGAATTTATCTGTAGGTATTTGTTGACAATAAGAGAATTTATCTGTAGGTATTTGTTGCTAACTGGAAATGAATATGATAGGAAAGTTTCGTGTTTCCCTGGCAATAGTACTATTCTCGGTAATTCTGAGAAGGTATCTTGGCATTCACTTTTGAATTGGAGTATTGGGACTTCTTTAATATTCATGACATCTAAAGACAATTTTCGATACAACAATAATCTATCTATATCTTTCTATCTTCTATATACATATAATAAGACAGTAAAAAAATCGTGTCTGTACATTTAATATTTTTACAAAACAAAATATGTAGGGTTATTAGAAATTGAAAGAAGAGTAAGAATTCGAAAAAAAATTTTTGTCTGTTTGTATGTTTGAATGTTTGTTTGTCTGTTTGCACACGCTAATCTCAGGATCCACTGGACGAATTTTGATGAAACTTGGCAGACATATAGCTTATACATCAGAATAACATATAGGCTATATTTTTTTTGGAAATTCGCTCTTTAAGGGGGTAAAAAGGAGGGGGTAAATTTGTATGAAACTCCGTCAGTTTTGAAGCTAATTCGATTAAAATTAATATTTGGTTAGAAATTAAGAATGACGCAATAATGATTTTTGGAAATTCTGCCTTAACGGGGGTGAAAAAGGGGGGGTAAGTGTCTATGAAACTCCGTCAGTTTTTAAGCTAAATCGACTGTTTCTGCCCTTCGTTGTGTGACGGTGTCGCTGTTTTTCACACGGACAGCTTTATGTAGCTTAATGTTTATTTTTACCGATAGATGGCGTTGTCCATACATTCTAAAAAGACAGTCAATGCAATGCAATGGTATGGTATGATATGTCTTTACGTCGTTTCCCCGGGTTCTTAGAATTCGACATCAGACGTTTAAGATCTTTCATTTTGACGACCCGTTATCGCTGGCATAAGCGACATGTTCCGCGTACGAAGTCGCGGGCAGAAGCTAGTTTCCATTATAAATAATTCTGTCTAACAACATGTCTAATCTAGTCTGTTGTGTAATTTATCGTAACGCAGCTTAAAGTGACATTATTGCCGGCCAGTTCTCTAATAACTCTCTGACAGCTCTCTAATAACACGTTTACTGCCAAATATTATATCGATGTCTGTAAAAATTGATAACGATAAAATAATAATTGAAGATCTGTCATACAAACAGTTGCATTAACTGAAGTAGTTGGTATTTTCGTTTTGATATAAATCCTTTTCCATTAATAATCGCAAAATACAAGAGGATTACAAAGACACGGACGTATGTACAAATATTTGAGTGGTAAATATTAAATATAATATTATAGGCAGACATTTGTGGAGCACTCGGTGTATGTGTGGTTGGAACTAAAGCCACCATGTTTTTGTCCGGCTCGGCCGCCATTTGTTGCGTGATGCAAAAACTACCGAATGGATTTTGATTCGGTTTTCATTGCTCCGGAGCGGAAACCGCAATTCCAAAATAGGAGTAGTGCATTAAAATAGTATGTCTAAGAGCAAGAATAAAAATTCAAGACCAAGTCTACAAAATAAAGCACTAAATAAAATTCTCCTTTTACTGAGTAGACAGCGTTCTGTAAAATTTTAGCGCACTTTACAATCTCCACACATTTTATCACAAATAAGTTTCTCCGTGCCATCTCGCAACTAACAAAAAACATGTTCTCATTTTGTTTAAAAAATACGCTCGGAATATTGAAATTGTAAAATCTGTTTCTACGAACGCGGCGTAAAATTGACAAAGCAAAAAATACTTGTTTACTCAGTCATTTATACCAAGTAAAAGTAATTTAATAAATGGAATACGGAGCGCGCCATAGAAGGATGAACGTACCGACATAATGTAATAATATACGGACTTTTTGAACAACAGTCACAGATGCGCACTGTGTTTCACTTGTGTTTTTTGCACAGCTCGATTTAATCAAAATTCCAAATTATGTTTTTATACGATACGTTCGAATGAAATGAAAACAGCGCGGACGGCAGATGTGTGTTTTCTCACTAAACTTTTCTCTGTGGAGCAGGTTACTTGATGCTTACGATTGGCCGTTATTTCCGAACTATTAAGTCTGAGGTACGCCTCCGCCGCAGGTCGTAAGAGCTTGTTCAAATCACGTAGTAGAATAAGGCCGCGGCGGCAATAGTGGCTGAGTAATGACATGTTCGGGGGCCATCGCTCGCGAACAACTTAATAGGCCCTAACCTTCAGCTCAGCCCAGCTAGTGCGCGGAACGTTAACTAAGCGCTAAACAGATTATACAGCCCGTCTGCAAGGAAATTTTATTTTTATGGCTCTAAAAAACATAAAATGACGCATTTTTGGAAGCTTGTTAGAGTTATTACCGATTCGTCACTGTTCGCTGTGGTTACTTTATGTTGAACATGTACGACTTAAACACGCACACATAATCAGTTCGAGTATACCTAAATAAAGTAGGAACAAACAAAGATCAAAGCTCGCTTGTATCTGCTCGAGTATTGACTGTAAAGTTGTCTTAAACATTGAAATTCACAAGGAAGACATCACTCGTACACTCAAATAGAGATGTCACTTTACGTTTCTATACAAAGATATCGCGGTTGTCGACAAAAACACGTGAAATTATGCGCATACACGGTGCCTCGAAATATTTGGCACAACACTATAGTCCCGGAGACGGAGCACGATATTTGCCAAAACGTTATTTAATATGTAAACACGCCGAACGTTTACACACATAAACAGATTTCTATTGTTTACTTTGCTTACTGTGTGCTTACCTCGATAGGAATTTCAACTATTTTGCTGTTCTGTATTTGAGTGTGAAACGGCTCCCTTTATATCATTGCTGTAATGATTCCCAATCGATTGATAGTAATTACTGCATCTATTGTGAACAATAATGAGTACGAATACCTAATTAACCGTTTGCGTATCTAAAACGTTTTAGGCAACAATAAATCAGAGCGGCAAAAATAAATTACTCTATCAAAGAAAGCATTTAGTTTAAAAATATATCGTGTCTGGAGAGCTGTGAGCCAGATTTAATGACATTTATCTCAATATAACGTTACGTAGCGAGCCTAAAGATGTTACATAATTGTATTCTTGAACCTTCAAAGACGAAGTAGATATTATTTTATATAAGTATGAATTTTACAAAAGAAAATATTAAATGTAAAAAATGTGGGTTAAGGTAAGATTATAGGAAAACCATGAACATCATCATCGAACTTTTCACTGTCCCACTGCTGGGCACAGGCCAAGCCTCTTCTCACATAGAGATGATTAAGCGTTATTCTTCACACATGCTTAATGCGCGTTCATGATTTGTGACTTCATAGTCGAGGTTTCCTTGAGATATGTTCCGTCATTGCTGCCCAATATATATTTAGAAAGTAAATATAACTCCGAAAAGTTACATTAGTACTTGCATAACCTGGAAGAGAACCCACACACTCATACTTGAGAGGTTGGTGCATATAATAGTGTAAATAAAGAGATAATAATATCTATTAACAAATCTCAATGCAACAACGGTTCATCCACAATAAAAATGACCCCGTCTCCTGGTCTAGGCCGTTAGCAAAAAATGTTTTTGTTCATTTGTTTTTAGTCTGAGATCCTCCGGCTAGGGGTCGCCGCCAGCATCCATTAGAGCACTCTTTAAACAAATAGAAACAAAAATGCTTAGCAAATAAAAGTGAGCGATTAAGATAAAATCGTTCCAGAATAGAATCGTCTTTGTTATTTGTGTAATAGTTTTAATTAGTTGCCGAGATTCTCTCTGGAGGGATTTCGTGTTATAAGAATGATTCTTTATCTTTTTAAACTAATGGTTCTTTTTAACTTAGTTCAAGTAAATGAAATCTAATCATTAGTGTCTTGACCTTACCTAAATACATAGGATTTTGGCACCCTATTTCTACCCATATCATCATTTACATTAGATACATACATACATTGTGATTTCTTTGGTTTAAAAAGTTATTCTACAGCTAACAGCATTTGCACACAAAACCTATAGACCCACTCGTACTCGCAAAAGAAAGTAATTTTCTCTGAAGAATTTCTAGAGTTTGACACAAAACACTTAAGTAGAGCACAAAATAACATTGAAATAGTTGGTCCAAATACAATTTGGAGTACATAGTGGTAAGTCGAGCTGTCTGCTTTAGACTTAGGCATTTCTGAGCGAGACGTGTAAGTACGGCTTTGCGAACGTGACGCGACCAGACCACTGAGTCTACTGACCCTGTGGGACATTCTACCCAAAGTGTTGTGTCTTTTTTTTTTTGTATTGAGTTGCGACAAGCAAATTGAGAAGTATTTTTGACAGAGAATATTCTTCAAAGTTTCATCAGTTATTTCAATTTCGTCGTCATTAATTAATTTAGTTCTTTAAACATTTTAATTTTTTAATGTTGTTTGTTGTCAAATTTTAAAGTAGCAATGACCAACTTCTCTCTCATCAAATATCTACTAAGCTGTAACTCTTGTCTCCGTCGCATAAAGCGCTTTATGATTCACCATAAAGCGGCTTAATCATGGCCTACTTAATAATTTATATTTCATTAGGGTCGGTGCTAAGCAGCTGTTGTGTGCTGTCCGCTACTTTTGGTAAAACACCGACGTTTACAATTTCGTTTCACTACGTTTGTGTTCGCATGTGAAAAAATATTGTGTACAAATTGTGTGGACTATATATGTGAAATTACAAAATTTTAAAGCTTCACGTATCATCTAATAATTTCATGACTTAAGATGTCTATGTAAACAACTTAAACGATAGCAAAATCCTTCATTCAAAACTACAGTTGTGCTGTAAAACAAATCTGAATCAAATTTTTAGTCTGTGTAATACAGTGTGTTGCTTGATACGTTTGTTACAAATCTGAGCTGGCTATACGTGGCTACATCTGGCTTAAAGGATGAACCCGCTCATAATATAAGTGGACAAATTTTCCTCCACTTGAAGCAACAAGTTTACATTTAAACTTTGTAAAACATATTCGGAGTGGAAAATATTTATATAAATAGAATGTAGCTGTTGCTCACGGTTTAAGTCATATTGAGCTTACTATATACGGCTGTGTGTCAAAAATGTTGTTTAAGCTTTAGTATAAAGATTAATAAATGGATCCTACAACAGTAACATTCTGTCATATCGGTTTTCTTTCAGATACCAAGAAATTATTAGGTATCATTCAGCTCAATATTTAATATGCTGAGTAGCGATAAAAAACTAATAATGTTACCTATATCCATAACAGTACCTAAAACAAACATCGATGATATTCAATTATTCTAATAAATCCGATACACAATATTGTACGCATACGATCTTCAGTTATTTTACCAGCATAAAATAATATTGCTCACACAGGTTTGGTTAGTACAAACAAATAAAATAAAAAACCGGCCAAGTGCGAGTTGGACTCGCGCGCGAAGGGTTCCGTACCAAGCTGTAGTTCCACGCTTGAGTAACAGATGGCGTTGTATTCAAATTGCACTGTCTTTATAATTTATTGTATGGGG
>NWSH02000537.1:268769-279149 GCA_002382865.2 Heliothis virescens
TCAATATAACGTTACGTAGCGAGCCTAAAGATGTTACATAATTGTATTCTTGAACCTTCAAAGACGAAGTAGATATTATTTTATATAAGTATGAATTTTACAAAAGAAAATATTAAATGTAAAAAATGTGGGTTAAGGTAAGATTATAGGAAAACCATGAACATCATCATCGAACTTTTCACTGTCCCACTGCTGGGCACAGGCCAAGCCTCTTCTCACATAGAGATGATTAAGCGTTATTCTTCACACATGCTTAATGCGCGTTCATGATTTGTGACTTCATAGTCGAGGTTTCCTTGAGATATGTTCCGTCATTGCTGCCCAATATATATTTAGAAAGTAAATATAACTCCGAAAAGTTACATTAGTACTTGCATAACCTGGAAGAGAACCCACACACTCATACTTGAGAGGTTGGTGCATATAATAGTGTAAATAAAGAGATAATAATATCTATTAACAAATCTCAATGCAACAACGGTTCATCCACAATAAAAATGACCCCGTCTCCTGGTCTAGGCCGTTAGCAAAAAATGTTTTTGTTCATTTGTTTTTAGTCTGAGATCCTCCGGCTAGGGGTCGCCGCCAGCATCCATTAGAGCACTCTTTAAACAAATAGAAACAAAAATGCTTAGCAAATAAAAGTGAGCGATTAAGATAAAATCGTTCCAGAATAGAATCGTCTTTGTTATTTGTGTAATAGTTTTAATTAGTTGCCGAGATTCTCTCTGGAGGGATTTCGTGTTATAAGAATGATTCTTTATCTTTTTAAACTAATGGTTCTTTTTAACTTAGTTCAAGTAAATGAAATCTAATCATTAGTGTCTTGACCTTACCTAAATACATAGGATTTTGGCACCCTATTTCTACCCATATCATCATTTACATTAGATACATACATACATTGTGATTTCTTTGGTTTAAAAAGTTATTCTACAGCTAACAGCATTTGCACACAAAACCTATAGACCCACTCGTACTCGCAAAAGAAAGTAATTTTCTCTGAAGAATTTCTAGAGTTTGACACAAAACACTTAAGTAGAGCACAAAATAACATTGAAATAGTTGGTCCAAATACAATTTGGAGTACATAGTGGTAAGTCGAGCTGTCTGCTTTAGACTTAGGCATTTCTGAGCGAGACGTGTAAGTACGGCTTTGCGAACGTGACGCGACCAGACCACTGAGTCTACTGACCCTGTGGGACATTCTACCCAAAGTGTTGTGTCTTTTTTTTTTTGTATTGAGTTGCGACAAGCAAATTGAGAAGTATTTTTGACAGAGAATATTCTTCAAAGTTTCATCAGTTATTTCAATTTCGTCGTCATTAATTAATTTAGTTCTTTAAACATTTTAATTTTTTAATGTTGTTTGTTGTCAAATTTTAAAGTAGCAATGACCAACTTCTCTCTCATCAAATATCTACTAAGCTGTAACTCTTGTCTCCGTCGCATAAAGCGCTTTATGATTCACCATAAAGCGGCTTAATCATGGCCTACTTAATAATTTATATTTCATTAGGGTCGGTGCTAAGCAGCTGTTGTGTGCTGTCCGCTACTTTTGGTAAAACACCGACGTTTACAATTTCGTTTCACTACGTTTGTGTTCGCATGTGAAAAAATATTGTGTACAAATTGTGTGGACTATATATGTGAAATTACAAAATTTTAAAGCTTCACGTATCATCTAATAATTTCATGACTTAAGATGTCTATGTAAACAACTTAAACGATAGCAAAATCCTTCATTCAAAACTACAGTTGTGCTGTAAAACAAATCTGAATCAAATTTTTAGTCTGTGTAATACAGTGTGTTGCTTGATACGTTTGTTACAAATCTGAGCTGGCTATACGTGGCTACATCTGGCTTAAAGGATGAACCCGCTCATAATATAAGTGGACAAATTTTCCTCCACTTGAAGCAACAAGTTTACATTTAAACTTTGTAAAACATATTCGGAGTGGAAAATATTTATATAAATAGAATGTAGCTGTTGCTCACGGTTTAAGTCATATTGAGCTTACTATATACGGCTGTGTGTCAAAAATGTTGTTTAAGCTTTAGTATAAAGATTAATAAATGGATCCTACAACAGTAACATTCTGTCATATCGGTTTTCTTTCAGATACCAAGAAATTATTAGGTATCATTCAGCTCAATATTTAATATGCTGAGTAGCGATAAAAAACTAATAATGTTACCTATATCCATAACAGTACCTAAAACAAACATCGATGATATTCAATTATTCTAATAAATCCGATACACAATATTGTACGCATACGATCTTCAGTTATTTTACCAGCATAAAATAATATTGCTCACACAGGTTTGGTTAGTACAAACAAATAAAATAAAAAACCGGCCAAGTGCGAGTTGGACTCGCGCGCGAAGGGTTCCGTACCAAGCTGTAGTTCCACGCTTGAGTAACAGATGGCGTTGTATTCAAATTGCACTGTCTTTAAAATTTATTGTATGGGGACCCCCCTTAATATATAACTTTTTTAAATTTTTAGTATTTGTTGTTATAGCGGCAACGAAAAAAAATTTCAGCTTTCTAGCTATCACGGTTAATGAGATACAACGTGGAGACAGACAGACAGACAGACAGACAACGAAGTCTTAGTAACAGGGTTCCGTTTTTACCCTTTGGGTACGGAACCCTAAAAATAAGGTCCGCAAACCGTTTCAGTTTTAAAGTTTTAACTTTTTTGGTTTTGCCTAAGCTCGTGTGTGTATTTCAGCATTGTATTCTCGTTTTGATATCCGCGGCTTTATATTTTTACTGTAACAAACGGTATGGGGGTCAATTTGTGTTTATGACGTAACTCTTTGTATTTCTCGTGTTTGATGTGCAGAATGGGAACTTCGGTTTGATTGCTCTAAAATCTTTCTCTGAAACCGATTTGTCGAGTTTCATTGTTGCCAAGCTTTCCTGGTAGGAGTTGTTGAGTCTAGTACCTATTCAGTGCTTAGTTGCTAGGAGAACGCGAACCGGTATAAACTCCTTTCAACAGGAAATTCCCATAAAAGTTTCCTATGATAGTTTATATCGAGGAATGATCTGTGTTGTCATTTATAAAAGTTTCGTGCATCACTAATATTCATTACCTCACCTTCTATAGGCCGTTAAGTGTCCGACACTTGTGATCTCCATATTTATCACTTTCCCTTCACACGTGCACGTGAGTGAAAACTATAAAATTAAGTTTTAACGTCCGTCATTCAAGCGATGTTTTATGCGAGTGGAGTACACTTCGTGACCCAATACATTAATGTAAGACCCCGGATCCACGGCCGGCCGTGCTGAAGCAATTTAATAAAAAGCCGGGGCGGCACCGCCGTATCGTCTGTAGCGCCTTAACATCGCTACAAGCTATTACGTCGAAATGATGCAAACTTCCCCCATATGGAAATTGTTTACTAAGTGCCAACAATTGTGTTAAACATTTTTATTAAAAATTCTTATTTTCATAGAAAGTATGTACAATTTGGACGTAATGTATTGTGTGGCGAATATTTTTGTAATTTTCTTGTTGTTTGTTAAGGCGGGGAGGAAAGTGATGTCGTAACTCTTAAGTATTTTCATTTATATTGTGAAAGTGGTGGAAAACAAAAGGGAATAAAGGCATATATACTTCAAACAGACAATGAAGAAACCATCCAGTCTTTTGTTTCAAGACCACAATATTCACTAACCGATCAGTAGACAGACTCTTTTCAATTCTATCAGACTTAAAACATAGATCAACATAACGTAACAGTGAGTTTATCTGAACAACAAGTCGACAACAGCTGGCTCCTGCTGAAAGCGGAACATGTCCTCACAAATACCACTTATAGTGAATTTATTTACTACACATACACACACGCGCGGCAATTGAAAGTAACTGTCGCCACGCCTCCTGTCGGCTAACTTTAACAGAAGATCCTTTGTCGCGATTTCCGACGACTGAATGATGACGATGGGGGAAATTGGGGGATAAACTAATGAGGATAATGTTTGGAAGGGAAATCGGGGTATAACCGGTTTTGAATGGTAATGGGGTTGAGATTTATTTGGTTTCGTTTCAAGGTCGACTGATGTGGACGAACCAGGTGACATTAATTAATTAAAATAAATAAAATACTGTTGTATTTTCTATAGCGAGTAAATAAATAAAATATTAAAATATATAATATTAATGGCATTCACATAGATGACACTCAATTATCACGCATGTCTGATCCAATACACCGTACGTACCGCAGAGTACAACAGAATAATTAACAAACAAACGAGTACAATTCCATCATTGAATTCACAATGAAACGTACTTTATTACACTCCGCATAATATTAATTAAACTTACATAACTCATATTAATTGATAGCGTAATACATTGCTGCATTAGTGAATAAAACTAATTGTTTCACTTTGTGAAATTCCAGTTGAAGTATGGGGACCAATTTGTGGGTGGTGCGATAAATAACGAGCGGTATGATGGCACGTTATTTGATTAAAGTGCGAGTGCCAAGTGTACCGAGTGCTATAAAGGAGTTAAATGGTGCAATTATGCGCTCTTAAGCTGCGGCGTGACTCGGTAACGTATTGTGCTGGACCAGGCACGTTTTATTTCGGACACTATTTTGGATTCTGTGTTAGAAATTGTACTTGAAAGGAATTTAAGCTCGTGTTAATATAACATTTAGATCGTGATATAAATTTTTGTGTACATAATCATTACACCTGTCAACGTATAGTAGAGCTTTATCGGATTTCTCGGAAAAAAAATCTACTAAATTATTGCATAGATAGAGGAAAAATAACATCAAAGTTGTTTTTTGGGTCGTGGTATAAAGTTATAATTTAAACATTTAGAATCTTCTCAAAGATATCGGAAGTAAAATTTTCATCAAAGCGAAGCGTTCTTAAGTGCATCAAAGTCGCGGTTCACAGGTAAAGCAAAGCCGACTTTACCCGACCTCGGTCGACTTCGGTAAACTTCGGCAAACTTCGGCTGTAGTGAAAACACTCCCTTTTTAACTAGCCAACAAGTTGGAGGGGGTAATTCTTCACTTAGTGTCGGGGTGCGTTGCTGAGACGAAGTTTACTGCGTGATTCAGTTAAACTTTGGAAGTTTCATATAGTTTAATATTAGTTATATTTAGTGTTTATGTGTGATAGCAAAAAGGTTATTCATAGTAGGTATGAGATAAATGAAGCTGAATGTCACTGGCATTTTAATAATTTTTTGTTTATAATATTTAGTTTCAGTCAATACAAAGCAAAAATCGAAAATTCATACTTTCACTATTTACTCAAGCTATAAGCATAACAAACACCGAATATTAATAATGTCTTCACTCACAGGACTCGTGGCCAAAATAACAAAAAACCCACATTACTGTAGGGTAGTTCCCGTGCTAATTTAGTGTAGTTTTTGTGCCAAACCACTGGGTTTTGTCGTAATTAAACCTGTGTTGTTTTCTGTTTATTTTGACCAAATTAACGCGAGGAATTTCCTGTGGGAGCTACAGACTATATTTTATAGTTCACAGTTCAAGTAAAAAGAGATACTCCAGTAAATATTTTGTTACAGAATTTCGTATGTATGGAAGTGAAAAAACCAGATGGTTGAATATATACTGGCATAAACTGTGTAACTACAAGCGTATAATTAAATCCATCATCATCACTATCCGGATTAAGTATGAATAACTAGTCACTGCTACAAAATATTTGCGAATTACCTGTGAAAATGAACTTCTACACAATATCTGACGACTCAAAATTGTTAAACTGTTTAATAAATACAACCTATCCCTACTGTTACCCAACCACAACACCAATCTTAAACACACAGATGCATTTCCCATCAATTAGGAGCATCACATAATTATTACGAGGCATTAACAGATACCTACTGAACACTACACACATTGGGCGGCCGATGGAGCGTGTAGTACACCCCCCACAACTTGCACCCCCGCACAATAAATCCCCCCCCAGTTATGGGCGTCGAAATAATTAGTGGGTTCATTAGGGAGCCGTACGCAGTCATTATCTGACGCGTGATGTAGGTCAGGGGCTGATCGCAGCCTACCTGGCTTAAAGGCTCTTGAGTCGACTTGAGGACCTTGGATTATTAAATACTAGCTTTCCGCCCGCGGCTTCGCCCGCGTGGAATTCGGTTTAAACGACACACAGCGCCATCTACAATCCATCCATCAAGCAAACAATATTTTTGTTTTCCCTCGGGAATATCTATTTTTTTCGGGATAAAAAGTACCCTATTATTTAATCCGGACTTCTAACTTTACGTCTGTAAAATTTCAAAGCAATCGGTTCAGTAGTTACGGCGTGAAAGCGGAACAAACAAACAAACAAACAAACAAACAAACAAACTCACTTTCCGATTTATAATATTAGTAAGGATGAACAGGTATAAAATGGTTTGTAAAATTCTAAGAGGTAGTATTATTTCAAAAAATCAAAAAACTATCCTATGAGGAAACGGAAATGTTTATAAAATAATCAGCATAACACATTCATACAAACACACACACACACCCTCACACACACACACACACACACACACACACACACACACACATACCCTCACACACATATATTAACGTAGATTAAGCCTCTGTTTTAATATCCTATCTATAAAAATTAAATTTCAAAGTCATGTTTTCGTTTAACATATTATTAATTTTAAAGTGTTTTCTTTAGTTATGGAAGAGCGGAGTCTTCTACTACAAGCTTTTTTTCTGCTTAAAAGAAGGCTCCAATCACAATCTTATTGTATGAATATTGTTAACGAAATAAACTATTTTGTATTTTTGTATTTTGTATTTAATTATTCATTTTTAAATTAACCAAAATATAAACTAACTTCTATGAAAAATATACGTTTACTTAGGTACAACCTTAGGTCTTAACGTTGTAACTGAAAATGATGTAACGGTCACTTGTACCGCAGTAGCATCGGCGGCGGTCTATCAATCAACCGACAAAAAACTGTTGCTAACATGAAATAAATATCTTTAAAATTGTCACGTCATATTTTATCTATGATACAACATTTCTGTAAAATTCAACATTATTGGAAATAATAATATTAAATGCACACTTTAGTCTGGAAGTAATTTATCATTTAAAGCACGTTCAAACAAAGAGCGGACGAGATAAGCCTTTAGATGTAACATTAATTCAACTTATCGAATATAAAATAATTACGGCACTCATTCGGCCGTTAATGAAACAATTAATTCGTTGATCACCTAAAGGGACAGAACCAAGACAAAGTTACTGCTACAGAATAATATAGATAATCTGACGACACGGCCAAGTGTTAATTTCACTAAAAATAACAGTTAAACTGGATTCACATAAACGGTTATTGTGAGTCGTTACAGTAACTATAACGCTATAACCGCGTTATTCGCGCCATCGGCCAATTAAAAGTGGTATAAATTGTACGTAGCGCGGTCCGACGCCAATTATTATCAAAAACAGCGCGATGATTATAACGTTTCGATGTGTTTAATGATTTAATTAATGGATAACAGAAAATAGCTCGTTAACGTGTAGTTGTGGCCATATGTGTTGTAACACTATTTAAATGTGATTGTTTTGTGAGGTACAGGGATTTGTGGAATCGCTACTATATTTCACTTTAAGACTACTTTCCTGTAACTTATATTGATGTCGATTCACTGAATATATACACAAACTCACCAAATTAACTTCTATATCTAAATGAAACAGGTGTAAGATCTACAGTATAAGTTGTACTAAAACAAGCGTTCTCGTTGCAATTACCTGTAAAACTTAAATTATATTACAGTTACTAAAAAGATAAAACTTAAAACCGAAACAAAATCTACTATAATTGCAGGTTTTCATCAATAGCATAATAACTAATTCCACAACCGCAAACGTTTAAAAGAACAACAAATAAAAACGAATAACGTTATTCCACAGCTCCACATCACTATACAACAAATAAGAACAGCTACACAGCTACACGAGAGGTAGTCCGGCGCTCCGGCGCACCTGCCAACACCCACTAATTATTATAATTGAATCTTTATTATCCTTTTCCTTTTACAATCTTTTCCCGCCGAGTGGCCGCTCCACATTTTATAAGATTTTTATATTGCCAGCTTTACTTGCAGCGGGTTCAGGGTTATTTTTTATGTTTTAAATTAAACGCAGTGGAAATTGTCTTGCGGGTGTTAGATTACGTTAAGTATTTCTTTTATTTAAAGTTGTAATAGGCAAGTTTTGTGCACAGTACTTCTAAAGATTCAATTAGATGATAGATTAGATAAATATACGATCCAAAAATATAGTGCTAAAAAAGTTAATATAACCACATCTGTAATTTGATAAGTATCTCTCTGCCTAGCCTTTTCCCAACTATGTTGGGGTCGGCTACCGGTCTAACGAGATATAACTGAGTACCACTGTTTTACAAGAAGCGACTGCCTATCTGATATCCTCAACCCAGTAAGCCAGGCAACACGTAACCCTTTGGCAAGACTGGTGATTGTCAGACTTTCTGGACTACAGACTGTCACAGATGTTCAAATGACAGCCGGGGCCCACCAATTTATTGTGCCCTCCGAAACACAGAAAAAGATAAGTATCACACATTCAAATAATGACACAAATCCTTTATATTTAACCCTCAATAAACAGGTAGAATAACAAATTATCAGCACAAAGAGTCCTTCAGGAATACACAGTGGGTGTGAGATTGATAACACGCGACCCAAAAGTTTACAACTACCGACATTTGGAGTACAGGCTTATAGGCAATTATTTGGGCGATGTAACCGCGCGTGAAGTTGCGCGTATCGGAGGGACACTTCAGCACTTATTTACAGCTTCATACCGATCAAACTTTAATTTAGTTCAGTAGTTTGTAATGACCTTCATTTGTTGTGTACTGAGAGCTAGCTAAGTTTAGGCTTGCTCTGTATATGGGTATACTATACAATGTTACTTATAACTGATATATCAGTTCAGATAATATTTAACTTGCTAAGTTATTCGAGGGTTTTTTGTTTGTTTTTGTAGAAGTTCGATGTTTGTTAGAAAATCTGGTTAAAACATTTCAAAATTGGTTTTTGAGTAAACTTTAATGGTCTGTAAAATATATTTACCGTAAAGTAACAGCTTAATTGCCAAAGTAAACGTTTGAGTACACAAACTATATCATCTCAAAACATCTCACAAAATATTAGCCTTTTTTGTAAAACTTCATACATGTTACGTAAGATGGAAATCGTAGTGGCATACATATTTATACGAACAGCCAGATAATGTATCGTTTTATATATTAATATTCATGCGAAACGGATTGTAACTGTCCAAGAGCTTAATGTATTGGAGTCGCGATAAAAACTTTCTGCTTCATTAAAACAATGTCATTAAATACATTTTCGGGCAAAAATTCAATTTGAGAAAAACTTTTGAAATCGACTGATGTTTAAAACTAAAACGGTTGTACTCATTTCAGAAGCTAAGCCATTTAGATATACGTAAGCACATTGACAACTGAAAGGGTAGAATTTAATACTTTTTTGGATAGGTTCTGTGAAAGTTAGAATAATTTATCGCCTTTTTATCGTGCCACTGCTGGGCACAGGCCTCCGCTCACATCAAGAAGGATTGTGCGTTAACTTTCTTTAAAAGAAATTAAATTAATTAATTCTGTAATTTTTCCACGATAAAACACAACGAATAAAAAAATAAATTCAACCGAATAATTCAGCATGCAAACGAACAACAATTGCCAAAATATTTGTGTGGGAGCTCAGTATCGCAATGTATTCATAACTATTGGCACTCTCGGCCTCCTCTCCACTGCTCTCGCCGACACTCATCGACACTTGATTTCCTCTCCGTTTGTCAAAACAATTTATTGTATCCACTTTGTTGAGCACAATCCAATTTTTATTCCTTACACATAAAGGGCTAACCCGATTGAGGGATGTTCGCAGGATTTTTAAACAATCAAATTTGAAGAATAGCGGGCTTTTTTTTTTCAGATCTTTTATTTTGTATTGGATTTTGAGATACATTTTTAGGGTTCCGTACCCAAAGGGTAAAACGGAACCCTATTACTAAGACTTCGTTGTCTGTCTGTCTGTCTGTCTGTCTGTCTCCAGGCTGTATCTCATTAACCGTGATAGCTAGAATGCTGAAATTTTCACAAAGGATGTATATCCGTTGCCGCTATAACAACAAATACTAAAAATTAAAAAAAATATATATTAAGGCTGTTGATTTATATTAATTGCAAAATTGTATACTAGTAGCGCCATCTATTTGAAATAATGTGCAACTTAAGTATCTCACACTTGACCATTCCTATTGTACTTTT
>NWSH02000537.1:279458-291927 GCA_002382865.2 Heliothis virescens
AGTTCAGATAATATTTAACTTGCTAAGTTATTCGAGGGTTTTTTGTTTGTTTTTGTAGAAGTTCGATGTTTGTTAGAAAATCTGGTTAAAACATTTCAAAATTGGTTTTTGAGTAAACTTTAATGGTCTGTAAAATATATTTACCGTAAAGTAACAGCTTAATTGCCAAAGTAAACGTTTGAGTACACAAACTATATCATCTCAAAACATCTCACAAAATATTAGCCTTTTTTGTAAAACTTCATACATGTTACGTAAGATGGAAATCGTAGTGGCATACATATTTATACGAACAGCCAGATAATGTATCGTTTTATATATTAATATTCATGCGAAACGGATTGTAACTGTCCAAGAGCTTAATGTATTGGAGTCGCGATAAAAACTTTCTGCTTCATTAAAACAATGTCATTAAATACATTTTCGGGCAAAAATTCAATTTGAGAAAAACTTTTGAAATCGACTGATGTTTAAAACTAAAACGGTTGTACTCATTTCAGAAGCTAAGCCATTTAGATATACGTAAGCACATTGACAACTGAAAGGGTAGAATTTAATACTTTTTTGGATAGGTTCTGTGAAAGTTAGAATAATTTATCGCCTTTTTATCGTGCCACTGCTGGGCACAGGCCTCCGCTCACATCAAGAAGGATTGTGCGTTAACTTTCTTTAAAAGAAATTAAATTAATTAATTCTGTAATTTTTCCACGATAAAACACAACGAATAAAAAAATAAATTCAACCGAATAATTCAGCATGCAAACGAACAACAATTGCCAAAATATTTGTGTGGGAGCTCAGTATCGCAATGTATTCATAACTATTGGCACTCTCGGCCTCCTCTCCACTGCTCTCGCCGACACTCATCGACACTTGATTTCCTCTCCGTTTGTCAAAACAATTTATTGTATCCACTTTGTTGAGCACAATCCAATTTTTATTCCTTACACATAAAGGGCTAACCCGATTGAGGGATGTTCGCAGGATTTTTAAACAATCAAATTTGAAGAATAGCGGGCTTTTTTTTTTCAGATCTTTTATTTTGTATTGGATTTTGAGATACATTTTTAGGGTTCCGTACCCAAAGGGTAAAACGGAACCCTATTACTAAGACTTCGTTGTCTGTCTGTCTGTCTGTCTGTCTGTCTCCAGGCTGTATCTCATTAACCGTGATAGCTAGAATGCTGAAATTTTCACAAAGGATGTATATCCGTTGCCGCTATAACAACAAATACTAAAAATTAAAAAAAATATATATTAAGGCTGTTGATTTATATTAATTGCAAAATTGTATACTAGTAGCGCCATCTATTTGAAATAATGTGCAACTTAAGTATCTCACACTTGACCATTCCTATTGTACTTTTTTCATAGATAATGGTACGGAACCCTTCGTGCGCGAGACCAACTCGCACTTGGCCGGTTTTTTAAAGTAACCTGATCAATAATTTTATCTATTTGTTGTTTATCATGTTCAATATTTATAGTAAAAAGCAAAAAGATATTCAAATACCTACCACATAAGCCCAAATATAGTGGTATTAAAACCACTGGGCGACCACTTTACTAAAATTTTGGGCTATCGTAGCGCAGCTGCTACGCGCTACGGCCTACGCTCGCTACGCGGCTACGAGTGTTCCGTAGAGAACATGCAAACAGTCCGACAGTGATGTTAAACAAACTCAATTACTGCAGTAGGGACGAGTACCTGGCCTCAATTTTACTGTCGGGAATCCGCACTGAATATAAAGGTAAATCTAAATAGTTATTTACTCTACTAAGTGCTACACTTGCTTTGATACGACGAGATTTTCTTGTCGACAGGGTTTTATTTTAGCTGTGATCTTTTCTTGTTTATTTAGGTTCTTCTATTAATAGTTGTGTTTTGGTGAGGATTTGTCTTTATACTTGTTTATATAACAGTTTCAGAAAAATAAAAACATTTAGTGCTCCAAAATACATAGGACGTTTAGCTATGTTCACATCAGTAGTGCATTCTGCAAAAGCAATTTTACTCAGCTCGAAAAGCGGCTATGAACGTGAAACCAGGTCCGCCTGCAGCTTGCTACCGCTCACAAAATATAATCCTTACAAATTGGCACTCAAGTAATCAAAGTCTAGGCCAATTAGTGCGAGCACTTTTGTTGGTCTTCTGCAACAAAACCAATTCCACTTTTAACGAGAAATCTCTTCAGCAAACAACAATGGACCAGTTCCAACTCAACATCTGTCAACTTACGTATGACATACCTACAAGGTCTCAGAACATAAGTTTGCCCGAAATCATGCAAAGAATTTTGAGATTTAAGCTGACGGAATAGAGGTTGTTTTTGCGTGTCATCGACGTGTGAATGTGTGTAATTTGTATGCAGATCGGTACATGTCAACAGTGAGTTGGGACGGGATTCCGAAGGAGCCTTTTAGTGACGTTTAGTACTTGTGTAAATTTTATACCCTCCGCCGTTGATTGTCGCTGAATTAATGTATGTGGGCTCGTACAATGCGCGCTACATGCTACTGATGTTTATTTAGATTGCCGACAAAATGGCGAAGTGTTCACTCTAATTAGTTATTTAAAGGTGAATGGAGGGAAATAATTGATCAAAGAAATCAATAAAATAACCTCTACTGTCATTAATGATGGAAGGTTTCCAATTCTTCAATAGCAAAATCAGTGATCGTATATAAAATCAAATTACGATGTGAAAACGTTGTTTACATAGCTAAGCGATATACTAACTACACGTGCTCCATATCAATAATTACAGTATTAATTGAATACGCAGTAATATATGATTGAGTTTAAAGTAACTCGCTGACAAAGCCATTCGTTACGTAAGTACTGCGATTAAG
The DNA here is from genome assembly GCA_002382865.2 of Heliothis virescens. Taxonomy (NCBI): domain Eukaryota; kingdom Metazoa; phylum Arthropoda; class Insecta; order Lepidoptera; family Noctuidae; genus Heliothis; species Heliothis virescens. Next base: position 282,312 of record NWSH02000537.1, read on the forward strand.
GTTAATTGGTTTAATTAATATTATCTAATACGCGCATTATATAATCAGGATCAACTAATAATGCTCTAATTAGTTAACATTACAATATTGGATTGATGTCAAACGCTACGTTCTGAGGAATAGTTTCTTTAGATCTTGTTGATTAAAGTTAGTTTTCATCTCAGTACTATGCAGTTTTGAATTATGGGCATAACGTTATATAAATTATAAATTAAAAAACGCAAATAATTCTTAAAACATGTACTTGTATCTACTGACGCCATTAATTTTGACTTTACTACGGGAACAATATAAAATCTAACCGTATTTTCATTTTCCAAATAACATGTAACTGAAGCTAAGCTTTAACTAAAACATTTACTATTAAAATATACAAATCGCATTTAGAAATACTTGCATTACGAGTGGCATTATTTCACCCGTTAGTTATTCCGTTACGTGTAAAATTTACTAGTGGACTCATTAAAACTTGGCCTGAGTCCAAGGCCCGATATTGTGTGGCCTGGCCTAAGCACATTTCAACTCGTTACGTGTGTCCGAATCAATTTCGCGAATAGTTTTGCACTTGGTTAATTTAAACTTCTGTGTCCGTGTGCCCTCACATTATGCGTTTGTTCCTTATTGTAAATATTTGTTTAGGTGACTGTTTACAGAATCAAAACAAATGTTTAAATAACACTGTTTCCTATTCTACCCATTTAATGAAACAATGTTCGTGGGTGAATATCCTGAAAATATTATTTTTACATCAAATCATTATCCTTAACAATAGTTTATTTTCCGAAAAGAAAAAACATTCAAAGATATTAAAAAAAGAAACTATCGTTGAGGGTAATGATTTAGTGTAAAAATAATATTTTCTGAAGATTCACCCACGTATGCTTTTTGCCTCTGTGTATATGTATCAGGTTGACGTCACAAAGTTGATTAAAGACAGCTAATATGAGGTCTAGTCTGATCAAAATGCAGTAACTGTGCATAAGCATTACCATCTTTGATGTTTTTTCATTTTCTCTGTACTAGTACTTATTAGTTAACGTTTAAGTCCCATAATCAAAATAAAAAACCGTGCGACAAAATCTTCTTTGATATATGTACTTTAGAGTTAATAAAAAAACAACTTAATATATTCAGCATGTAGATAAATTGTTTTTGTGAGAACAGTTTATTCCGCAAACATACAACAGAATAACAAACACTGAAAGAAAATATAGCAAGCATCCTGTACCGCAGAATCGTTCTGAGAATCAACTGGAAAAAATATTTTTCTACATGCAAGAGTTATTTTTTTAATCTCATGTCTCACGAATATTCCTTTTTCAAAGTAATGGATGTTACATTACTAACGTTTGCTACTCGAATACTAAAAAGTTAAAATATAAATACTTACCTATTATAGGTTTCACGAGTAATAACAAATTAGGTTTGTAGGTGTAAGAATTTTTAGCGCACATTTACATAATGTATATTCAAAGGGAGCCTTACTGGCATAATTACTTATACATATGTATGCATATTAGAAGGATATTTGCAAAATGAGCGGAAGGTATTAGTGTGGTCGTAATCGTACGTCTTGTGTTATATATGTTCCTAGTCTTTGTGGAACTATTAAACATATATTAGTGTCCACATTTTACTAAAGTCACCAATCTCATCGAATGTTTTTTTTCTTGAAACCTTGTAAATTATATCTATTTATATAACCCAGTCAAAATGTGAACACAATTCGTAGAACGAAGTATTACCAATATTTAAATAAAATGATGTATTCGTACTTTTCAGTAAAGTTACATAATGGGTCGTGAGATGACCCTGCTTCGCCACGACGCGTTAATCCCAGGAGGCTCGGGTCGCGCATTGTCGCTCACCCACTTCTGTCGATCACACCATTATAGTACATGTAACAGGGATCAGCCTGTCGCTATTTACATAAACCCATGAAAACTTATTAAGTAATAATATCGGAAATCCTCTTTAGAAACATGGATATTTTCCTCTAAGTGTAGGGTAAATGTACTGTTACAATACTTAGCCCAGTAACAAGCATAATAACAAGATTTGCTTACCTAATTCATATGTGGCACGTGAGAGTGAGTTTCCTCTAAACTAGTTACCCCAATTTACCTAAAAAAAATCTCTGCCGCACTTGGTCAATTTTCCAAATAACGTGAATTGATTGCGCGCGTCGATCGCCACACGATGGCACGTCGGCGGCCTGGAAACCGGAGCATAAACACTCGCGCACAAATTAACTGGGCGCTGTGCACTAGACACTGGGCACTGGACACTGGGCACCGGTCACTGTGCAGCACGCCGGCAATGCGGGTCACAATCACTGTGATATTACCGGCGACAGGTAAACACTCATATTTAACGCATATTGCTGTGGGACACTGCTGTGACCTGAATTTGTTGCATACAATGACTCGTTTTGAAACGCAGATGCATGAAGCTCCATCATTACTGCATTTTAAATAGGTATAAGGTTATCGACCAAGTAGAAGTAGGCTAAATTATTTATGCTCCGATCTTGTCAAAATAAAGTGCGGTTAAACGCGTCTATATATGTAAATTCAAAATCAAAACTCAATTATTCAAATTACGCCGAAAATCACTTTTCGATAACACATTTTCGTTAAATGTCATTGGCTGAAAGACATTTTAGATATTTTAACTTGAAACTTTTTGTGCTCATAGATTGAGTTACCAATATCTGGTAAAACTTTTCGTTGAAGAGTGAAACCTAATGAATTTGAATAGGTGTTCGAACTAGGTAGAGTAAATATACCTTCAGTGTGTGTCTAACGAATACTCTGCTATATTTGTTTGATCAGAGTACTACCAAAGGGATCGGGTACTACTACTACTCAACTTTAGGACTAGCTACAACATTAGTTCAACTAGCAAAATCAACACAGTACCTATGCCTAATATACTATGCATAATCGTCATTAATAAATAATTACATTTAGAATTCCTGGCAAACCGAACTAGGTTTAGTTAATTTTAGTTCCAAAAGTGTTAATTGTATTATTATGGAACAAGTAAAAAACTTAATCATTTTCCTTCAGTTGTTTGAAGCATCAAAAGCTGTTAGAAGGTAATAGGACTCGACAGATAGTGTCTCGAGGTGAATTCGGGAAGCTGTCGGCGAGATCAAAGCTATCGACGCACCGCCATCGAGAATAGTGCTGGGCTAGTCGTGGATGACGTAACTTAGTTATGTCATGGCGTGTACTGTGAAAGGCGTATCTTTAAATTATTACAGGATCTTCCGTTATTGTAAATCAAAATTTAATAATATTAGAAATGGTGAGGATTTTTCTTTCGTGATTTGTAACGATGTTGATATCAATATGCATCACAAAAGAGACTACTTAACTTGAACTGAAAATCTCTGTAAGTATCACATGCAGGAGCAAGTTTTATCGAGATACTATCTGAAATCTGTGTTACCTACTTCTTCGGAACACGAGATAGAAAAGGAATCTCGTGAAATGCGCCATATTCGTGCACCTGAACCTCACGTTAACAGGATTAGTTACAGAGAGTGAAACGGAACGAAACGCACGCCATACGATGGCAACCCTTTGACTGAAACGTTTCAAGTTTCAACCCTGGAAATGCGAACTACACTGGCCTTTATTTGATGACGTTTACGACAATCTGACAGTAGAACCGCTATATGTGAAGCGCCAAACGAATATCAACTTTCGTTTAATGGAGTAAGGTTCTTATTGAATGGGGAGGCTCTGTACAAGTGAGGACTGATTTAAACAATAGTGCAAGTCAGGGATATGATGGCGTGTATTGAAAGTGACAGATGTCGTGCATCACCACACATGAGGGACGACTGATTGCTTTGTTGTTTGGCTTTCGAAGCAAGTCGTTATTTGTTGTTTCATACGCAACCAAAACCATTAAAATAATAATGAAATTTAAGCTCCTCAGATTATGATGATAAATAGACATTCATTCAACTAGTCATCATGACCATTTGCCGACGTATTCTTAGACAAATGTACCACATTATTGTTTAATTACTGCTTCTGAAGCTGAGAGCACTTATCTATAAACTGCAAGCGTCGCAAATGGCTCGAAAAAGTAATAAAAACGGTGAACTCCAGACTTAAGAGAAGTCTGTTCTTTAGTTTCGATAACTGCTATTGGGCTGAAAAGCTTAAGAATAAATATAATAAACCACATGAAAATTCACGATAAACTGGTTACGAAGAACTATTCCATTCGTAACTAAATTCGGTTGAGTTTGAATTGCTGAGAGACCATTCATAAATGATTGCATGACGCGTACATCAGCACCGCAGACAATCAATTTGAAACTCCTCCATCCATTGACATCCATCAGAAACTATCGCGAACATTTCTATAGCGAACTAGTGGAAAAGCATCGCTCGCAAGTGGGGCGCGCACAAAGCGATGACGTCACGCCACAAAGCGCCAATGACTCCACAAAGGTGGCTCGATGACGCACCGCACAGACGCGGCACAGACGCGGCACCGGCGCAGCACAGGCGCGGCGCAGCATTATTACCGCGCTGTGATTAGTGGGCACTGCTTTCAGTAATGCGGACTGCAAACTTGTTTCGTGCTCTACAATTGTGTGGCTTGTATTACGAGTACGTGCAGATGTAAAATAAGGCCTCTCCCCGACAACAATTGTACGTAATGATGTACATAATTATTAAAATCAGAAATAATTTTATCCAATGCGCGATGCATCACAAACAGATTGATTTATGCAGAGATGCACTTGTGCAGTGCACGGTTGTCCCCAGGATTTTCCGTATGACAATACCAGGGAAGCGAGACTTATATAATATTTGCAAGTATTTGTATTCAGTTTGTGTCTCGCGTTTTGTTTCGAGCGATCCTATTCACGATATCGCTGACTCGATTGAAACGCTACTGCGATGTAGACTTTACAATAAAACTGATTTCATGAAGTTTATACTACATAAATTATTAGGTGTATGAAAATTGAATATTAGTAGCTGTATAAAAAAAAACTACAATAGAACCAAAAACCAAAACAATTAAATCTTATTTAAAACTAGGTATTTTTATTACCTAAGTAGTTCACTCAACTTTATCTTAAAAGCACCAATTAATCCAACCAAAATACCCTTTTAAAAAATATCAGACATTTGTAGAAACGTATTTGAAAATAATTAATATTTATAAAAACTCGTACTTAAAGTAATTCTTTTTCATTCAGCTCTTGAAGTTGTTTACCAATATTATATTTGAAGTGGATAAACAGAGTTAGCTCAAAGTCAAAGAATTAATTAACTTTCGAAGCAATGAGTGATCGGACAGCAACGAATGTGTCTAGTTCATTTTCTGTCTAGATATTATACACAATTTATCGAAGTTTTATCTTTCGCTGTAACACAGAGATAGAGAAATATAGAAGTGAGATTTACACGGTGAGCTTAATATTAAAATTGATGACAGCCAATAAAGCGTTAGATCTTGGATTAAATTCCAGAGTTATTGGATTTTTCTGTGTGAAAACTCTGAATAGCATTCTTATTGTGCTCTGTAAATATTAGTAGGGTGCTTCTAAGTTGAGAGATCTATAGACACTGGTTTTTAAGTCAAAGCGCTACTGATGACGTAATTGAAACGATTTGAACGCAAACAAAATCCGGCTAATTCCACGTTAGTAGGGTGAATGGAAGTGACCTGATTGCGGGGCGCATAGCGTCTTATTGTGCCAAGCGCAGTCGACGCGGCTTTGTTCGGCGCCAACTGGGAAGCAGTTGCGAGGCATTCAGTGCTCACGAACAGCTTTGAATTTAGAGCTGTGTATTATACCTGCCCGGAATTACCTGCTTCGGATGTGTGTTACAGTCGGAATTTGTACGTAAACTTAGGTTGAAAATTATTTTCTAAAAATATGGATTGCTCTATTTTAAACTGAACTGATCTAATGTGCTAATATTACAAAAGTTTCCTTCTTTATTTGCTTGAATTCGTTAACCTTAGGAACTACTGGCCCTATTTGAAAATGTGTTATCTTTAGTTACAGTTATCTTACGAGACCGGGAGGAAATCATTGGTGGAAGCTAATTGCATTATATTCAAACACAACAATAATTATATCCTATTTCCTATAAGTTGAATGACAGTAAATTTCAATTGTGTCTATTTTAGGAATCTTACTGTCATCCTGTCATGTTATTTCTGACTCACAGAGGGTTTTCGAGAGCCCTCGAGTGTTGAGCCGTCATAACTAACCAGGATGTACGAATACGCCACTATATTCTGGATATGGATATACTGATTCTAACATAATGAACCTGCCCAGTTATAACTTAAAAGATCCTTCTCAGAAAGTAAGGGACATAAACAAACTGGTAAAGGAACTTAGAATTGAGAGCCTAATGAAGGCATGATTTCTAAGAAAAGTTTTCTTCTACTTCGAAAAGTTTTTTCTCAATATCAGGTCGATGTCAAAACACAAACATTTTTTAATCCGACATCCGTGAATCTACAACTTTTTTTTGTTAACAATAAATACACTGAGACCGAATCAAACTGTCCTCGAATCTATCTATACATATAATAAAACAGTAAAAAAATCGTGTCTGTACATTAAATATTTTTACAAAACAAAATATGTAGGGTTATTAAGAAATGAAAAAGAGTAAGCATTCGAAAAAGAAAAGTCTGTTTGAATGTTTGTCTGTTTGCACACGCTAATCTCAGGATCCACTGGACGGATTTTGATGAAACTTGGCAGACATATAGCTTATAATAATATATCAGAATAACATATAGGCTATTTTTTATCAGGGTACGGGAAACAGTTCCCTCGGGAAGCGAAGCCGCTGGCAGAAGCTAGTTTCAAATAAACGAAGTGAATTGTGGGGACACAATATAAGCATTTCCTAATAAGAGCATTCCGCAACCCAGTTATCACTCGATATCCATTCCGTGCGGAATTAGTCGTAACAACAACCAGCTGTAATTCCCTGCGCTCCTGGTACTAAATAAGGCCGACTACACACAAAGATCGCATAGATTGCGGCTAATCGCTCTCAAGCGCTATGTTTACGGCACATGATGCATAACAGTTTACTGAGAAGCGCCACTTTTGTTACATTTCATCATCATTAGTATTTTCATCGTCCCACTGCTGGGCACAGGCCTCCTCTCACATAGAGAAGGATTGAGCGTTAATCGCCACGCGCGCTCAATGTGGGTTGATGATTTCAAACTTCCAAGTTTCCTGGAGATACATATTTCCCTTCTCATTTAATCAGCCATTGGTGTCTAAAATATACTTAGAAAGTACATACAAACTTGGAAAAGTTGCACTCATACTTGAGAGGTTGGTGCTTCACCCACTAAGCCACCATTGATTCGACTTTGTAATATTGATAGAGGGAAAAATCACTAAATTATCTGTCTATCCTGCCCATAGCCAATCTACAGATTCTAGGGGGTACCAATTTATTGTGTTTTAGGCTGCCCAACAGACTTAATGTAACATGAAACCCGTAGAACGTCAATCTGTCTAAAAGTTTCCTTTTGATGAAAATTATTTGTAGGATTAAAAAAGCCGGACTTTAAGTTTTACTTTATAAAAAAAAAATTGTAAATATTGACTGGTATTGCTGTGGTATTCTGTGCGGCGCTAGAGAGGCGCCGTGAGCCAGATCGCGACACAATAGTGCGGTGACAAAGCGAGGCTCACCACCTTTGTGCAATCGATGCTTTTCGCATAGAAAATCAAAGGTTATTGTGGTTGCATCGCCAGAGAGACTTTCTTTAACACCGATCCGTTCCCGCAGAGCACGCCATATCGTTTATCTCTTTTTTGTATTTAAGTCAATTGCCATTTACAAAGATTTAATGTTGGTATTTGTGTTGTCTATTATCACGGCCACTGTTCAAGCTCTCTCAGTCACACAAATTTTGAAGTTCTGCTCGTAATTTATTTTAGGAACTGTGTAACTCAGATTGAAAGGCCCATTCAAATACGAACTCATTGTACTCGATTTACTCTTAGTATAATTAACGTTTGCTTCATGACAATCAATCTAACTTTAGCAGCTATTATGAGCATCCTTAGCAATAACAACTAAATGAATAGTTGTTATTGCTAAGGATGCTCGTGAAGGTCGTGTTTCATCAACTCATTAAAAACTAAACAACATCGTTAGGCGTCACAATTAATCATAAATCAAATCGCGCGACACGGCAACACGGCGACAGTGACGCGCTGCGACAAAACGCCTTGACGCCGCAACAATAACCCGTCAGCTCCGATACTCCGTATACAATTAATATCCTGCCACCAGCCAGCCAAACGACCCGCGCCCCTAATTACCAACACATTATCGACCTTATTCGGACAACTATAAAGTCGCTATTTCCGCTATTAATTACACGATAAGGTTAAGTAAGGCGTGTAACGATGAATAGACATATTAAAGATTAATTACGATAGCTTGTTGTCGTATTACTGAATAGATGTTGTTTCAGTTATTTAATTAGGCAGACAATTGTGTTTTCTTGTTTCATGCTATTCGGACGATGATTGGCGTTATCATTTTAGTTCAACAGTTAGAGCGCTCGCACACTGCAGATTTTTTCATCAGCCGATAGTTTGATCGGTCGTTTGAAATGTACGGAGATGTATGGGAGCGCGCACATTGAGCAGACTTTATCGGCCCGACTAAAAAGTTTGACCGATTGGCCAATCAAATAGTCGGCCAACTATCGGTCGAAGGCTTGAACAGTATGAAAATCTTCTGCGCGCGCATACTCAACTAGTCGGCCGATAGTTTGGTCTATAAGCTGCCAGTTTTAAATTATTGAAAGTATATTTTTATTCATAAACTATTTCCATACTGCTCATAATTGTACATAATTCAGGTGAAAAACAAGGATGGCATCCTCTTGCTCGGCGTAAAAACCAAGAAGGAGTTTTATTGGAGTATTCTTGTCCTTAGACTATGGTCGTCTGCATTGAGTAGTATACCTTACAATGTTGTAGTCAAAACACTAAATCAGTCGAAAGTAATTTCTTATAGCAGAATCAGTCACACGCAGTTTTAAGCGCACACTTTTGACGTTCTGCTCAATTGAGCAGGTTCAAAGTGATTTCATTAACTGATCAGGACTTATGTTGACTGATTATATCAGTCAAAAACACTCAAAGTTGAGAAGATAATAAAATTGACAAAATACACGCCTATCAAGGTTTTTATTATAACCCAAAATATTAAATACAAAGAGAAAATAATGTTTTGGTTTCACTAGAATTCGATCGCAAATTGGACAGGTTCTATGGCTATCTAAGCTATAGTCCTCTTATGCCCACCATATTTATCATGTTCCGTATTGGTCTAGAAATGAATAGATAGTCCGTTGCTAAAATTCAATTCCTTGCAGTTTTTTCATCTGTGTTACTCTTAGCCGTTGTATGACCATAGAAACAACTCTAAAAACCATTTCAATTTTGGGGTTGATTAAAATACTGTTTAGAATCGCTATACCCACCTAATGGAATCTTAGCTTGTATTAACTACTATCCGTTTTTCCCGCGGTTACACTCGCGTCCCGTGGGAATTACTGCCCTTAC
>NWSH02000537.1:298616-324965 GCA_002382865.2 Heliothis virescens
AGGGTATTGTGTGCATCAATATACTTTTCAATTACAAAATCAAAGTTTTTGTCCAAACGTGTTTCATTTTGCGGGCTGATATTACACTATCTTATTCCATTAAATTCGGGAAAATTCAATTGATTGGTATACAATCGGCCGACTGTTGGCTAGATGTGCGCACCCACCACCAACCAGACTAAATAGTTGGTGTAGTGTGCGCGGTATCCAAACTGCCCGATCAAACTGTCGGCCGATCGAAAATCTGCAGTGTGCTAGAGCTCTTAATGACAGTCGCTACAGGTGTGTTCTATAGATACACACACTCTGTATATACTGCAAGAGTCATTATTTTAGAGCATGGACGATTATACTGTTTACCTTTCACAACCAAATAATCATTGATCATATATAATGAAAAGCATTAATATTAAACCCATAACGCTTTACCGTAAATTGAAACTAACATATTTTCCTCGAAAAACCAGCTTCCAGTTACGAATGAAACAAACGTCATCGTCAGACTCACAATCGAAGAGTTATTTTATGATAACCCTATAACCGCTCACCGTTAATTGTCAGCCAAGTAGTCAGTATGCGCGAGTGACAGGCACAATTTGGTCGTGTCAAAAACCCTGCGGCCGCGGTGTCGCGATGACAGCTGACGGCGGCCGATGGGTCGGACCGACCCGCTCGCCTGACAAGCAGTTTTGTTTAGCTCCAAGTTTGTGAAGCGATGATTTGAGGGTTCCGTGTTATTCGATTAATGTTCGCTTGAATTTAAGTGTTCATTTAATCGACTTTTTCATGACGTTGTGATATTGCGTGGGAAGTTTCACGAAAGTGTATTATTAAGATGATGATTTAGTAAAGAGATCGATGGTTTCTTATGTATTTTACTAGCTAGAGTATAGTAGCTACGAAGTACTGATTGGGCCACAAAGAAATTCGTCTTTTATATTTAACAAAGAATATCTTATATAGTCGAGACAAAAATATAATTTGCATCTGTATAAACCAGAACATAATTTCATGCAAAAATTGTTCAATTGTCAACCCTTCTCACCATTATGAAGCATGACGTCCAATCAAACGTTACAGTTATTACGTGTCCAATGATTTTCCAACAAAACGATTTCATGTCGGACACAAAACATATTCAACCCTTTGAATAGACAGAAAATGTGAAGTGACAATACAATTCGCGAACGGGGGTTGCGCGGACCGGCGGGCGACGTCGGGCGACGGGCGGGGCGCCGGGGGGCAGGGGGCGACTGACATGAAACACATCGAGTAACGCGCCATCGAGTGTCCTATCGATTCAATGTCGATCATGTACGAACTGGTTATACGACGTCTTGTGAACCGTGATGAATTTGCGAATGGCTTTTCATTTGGTTAGCTCCAGGTCTGCACTGGCGTTCCTCAATGTTATACGTGTCTCTCTGTGATTGATTGAACGCTCAACTTAATACTGGCAGAGCATCGGGATAATTGCTGAGAGTGAAAGTTGTCTGGGGAATAAAAAGTGATTCATGAAATATAAAGACAGAAAATACAAACAATAAAACCCACCAGTAACAAGTAGAATCAACTCTGTATTCTCTTTAGTTTTCAACTTAGAAAAAATATAAAAAGCTATTCTATGTGACTTCATTTTGTTTCAGAATCAACTTTGATATAAAAAGAAAACTTTTGAAAAGTCTGAAATTTATCCGTGGCATTATGAAAGTTTTGATCCAATATTCAAATGAGGTCTTAGAGTCAAAATATAGCTAGATAATAGATTTGATACTCAGGCATATATCAGCTATCTTGTTCAAATTCAATATAGTACTAATCCAAGTTTAATAACGTAAAAATACTGTGAATCGAAGTTGCCCATTAAAGTCGTCACTCGTTTATGTTGCCAGCGGAAATTAAACCATGCGTCTTTTACATAGAATCGAGTTTCGAGGATAAGGGATGAGGTTATAACTGTCGGTATTTTCAATATTTTTATTTGCTGTGAAGGCGCGTCCTCCGCTTGGAAATGCTAATAGTGGGCTGTGCAACCTTCTGCTTCTCACTAAAAGAATTGTAACAAAGACTTTTTTTAAACAAAATGTGATTAAATTTTCAATTTTAATAGGATTTGACAGCAGGCTAATGGAACTAGCTTAAATATAATAGGTAATTATGTTAATGTTAATAAAATACTAAACATAACTAATTGATGAGCTTACGGGATTAAAATAAACTAAAATTACATGTATGTATAAAATACTCGAAATTTTAGCTTTTCTATCAGTACTTTGGGTTTTGCACTAAATAATTTAAGCGGCCTTGTGCTATAACTATTTGTATTATTTTATATCAAAGGCTATCTTATGTTTAGTAGATAGGTAGCTACTACTATGGCAATGGTTTTGATGAATTTGAATTCAAAGTAAAAAGTGCAAAACCATTTGGATTACCTACTTCCAACTCAAACATATGGGACACTATAAAGCTTTTAATCTAGCTTTCGTATTCATGCAACCGGCTGAAAAGAAAACACCGCTTCTACTTCATTATACGAAGAAAAAACTCACATTTTGAAAGATGAAAATCAAGTTAATAGAATCCCATAACGCTGGCTTAAAACAATCAATTGCTTGCAGGCGAGAACATTTTTTAGCGAAACAAGCGGCCGTTCCATTGCTGGGGCAGTAACTATAATCGTTAGTGTAGTAGGGGGCTCTGCTACACAGCGCGCAATGTACACTGATGATTAGTTGTACTGGATGTTGCCTCCTTTTGTGGAAGGATGGTAAATGTATGAAGTTAATTTGAATATGTGCTGTAGATACAAGGACAGGTACACGATGGTAGGGATTGTGTTTGTTTGATTTGTTTTAGTAATCTTTAAACAGAATAGATATGTGCTTATGGCCCGTTCTTTCGTATACGTATATTGTAAGTGTATATTTATTGTAAGTGTATATTAATTGATTTTTTAAGCTAATTAGTACTTAAGACTTAATAATTCAGATTGATCATTCACTTATTTTCTGAAACTAGATATTCTAACTTTCTTTTCGAATATAGTTTCATAACTTATTTCTAACTACAAATATTTCAAATATCAATGTTCTAAATTCTATAGCCCGTTCCATTTTCCGTACATCTGCGTCACAAGCTAGGCTCGAGAGTTGGCGCTTATTTGCGAGCGGAACCGGCCGGCCGGTATTATAGCCGTCGCGAATTGCCGGACAGCGACAACGGCCTCACTCCGGGCCGTAAGCGTTTTGTAAGAGCTGTTGTGTTTATATTCGGCAGCAGAAGCATGTTCTACCTGTTTTGAGATTGTTATTACTTAAATTAATAATTGGTGTGCTATATTTACGATTTTTTATAAACTACTGGGCTACTTAACACTGAAATAATTTTATAAATCGGACCGGTCATTTCTGAGAGCGCGTTCAAGTAAATAAACAAACTCTCCAGTTTTATAATATTACTACAGATTCGAAGTTGTGATATTATTTTCCGTTATGAAATAGTACTAGGCATACGTTGCCATCTTAGTATTAATTTTAGTAACAGATTTATACATCTACATATAAATTAACTACCATTGAGGCACACGAGTAAAACAATCTCCAATTTTAATGTAATTCTCATTTACGTAGAAATCTTGAACACAACAAACACATGATTTGAAATTCAAATTCCCCTTTAAACGTTGAACGTATTGTCTTGAATCATTACAGTTTCTCCTTAGAACATGTAAATACATGTTTAATGTGAATTTTCTTCGTCCTAAACCAACACACGCTCTCAATATGAGGAAATTTAATCTTAGAACGAAGATTTATTTATATTAAGATCGAATAACGCAAGTTTATTCAGTAATAAGCTTTCTATTTTTAAAGATTTAATTTCCTTATAGTCTACAGTCTATGAAATGTAACGATTCGCGTTACATGTACGCTGGTTATTTGTACAATGTCTAAATCTTTATCCTAAATTCCTTGAACATTTCTGAAAATCATGGTGTCTCACCCCAAGGATACACGTGTAACAACAACAGTACATTAATACATAAAACAAAATGTTTACAGAAACTTTAGATACAAGTAAATATTTACGAGGAAAAGCCATTACTTTTCAATTTCTAATTAACCAAAACATTCATAATTAACTTTACTTTGCAATTCGAAGTTGGATCAAAAATCCTTGGGAACTTTTTTTCATTATTAATTAATTTCAGTCAGAATTCAAAGAGTAGTGTGAGAAAATACTACAGTTGTACGTAGTTGTGTCCACAGACCACATTAATAACATTACCACGTCACGAATTTCAGCAAATAAATTGCGATGCTTCTGAACTTTTGTAGGTATATTCTTATTCATATATATTTTTTTAATTTTAACGATGCTCCGATATTTCATTATTGTACTTTGTTTACGGTTTCAATTTGCACTACCGTGAAATGGTTTCAATTAAACTTATCAACGACTAGCTACTTATTTTCCCGCGACTTTACCCACTTCCCGGGAAATATCTTACAAAATAACCCTTGTTTTACCCAACAATTTTTTTTTAAAATCAGTTAAATACTTTTTGAGAAAATATACTTACATACAAATCTTTCTTCTTTATAATATTACTATAGATAATATCCAAGTTCAAATTATTCTGAAATCAGCCACTTTCTCCTATCCAGTTTCTCATTCATAAAACAAATAACACGGGTGTAGTGCAATCCCAACAAATAGGCGTATAATAGTCCACATTACGCATGATGGGGCCACACCGTTAGCGGTGGCGTCGCGTGACAAATGGCCACTGACGTAATGGCCCCATACTTATAGTACAATATTGAAAGCTATTATGGTGTTTTAGAATTCTGGTAGGAATATAATGTTACATGATTTTATTTTGCCAATCAAAATTTGTGTGTTGAAAACACATATGAATATTTCGATTGCGTTTCTGTGTTAATCCTTATTTGCACATGCCAGGTCTATTTAAAAATATATATTTATTTACCTTTAGATCCAATGTTTAACCTATTTCCTATGATAGGTACATGTTATGAAGCTGAAAAACACATAACATGCAATTCGATTTTTTTTTTCAATAATGCTCAGTAATATATACTAGTTTATACTGAAGGCAATTACGTCCATGTAGGTATTATTGATGGCTCTTGTTTAAAAAAAATACAGTTTTATAGCCCAATAAATTTTCTTAATCTAAAATAACTTTCTGTTTTACTTTGGCTGAGTGAAATAAAAAACCGGCCAAGTGCGAGTCGGACTCGCACATGAAGGGTTCCGTTCCATAATCTAGGAAAAATAAACGTACTTATTACCTAAAATTTGCCAAAACAAAGTTATAATTTGCGGTTACTGAAAAAGTGCTATATCTCAAAAACCACTGACCGTATCTTGTTCAAACCAATTTTGGTTGGTAGTTTTTATTGAGATCTATAACATATATTTTTTTCAGATTTTTCACTTTGGTAGTTTAAGAATTACAGGGGGGGGGACACACATTTTGGCACTTTGGGAGTGTCTTACTCTAAAATGATTGACTTTAGGAAAAAATGGTTTTAGAAACCTCAGTACCATTTTTTAAGACCTATCTATAGACACCCCACACGTATAGGTTTGATGAAAAAAAATAATTTTAGTTTCAGTTTCATGTATGGGGAGCCCCCCCTAATATTATTATTTTTTTATTTTTGTACGAAAATCGTAAAGCGGTTAATATAATACATCTACCTACCAAGTTTTAATCTGAATGTAGTCTTAAATAGTTTAAACGGAATAAAGTTGCTGTGACATACGGACGGACTAGACAGACAGACGGACAAACAGACAGACATGACGAATCTATAAGGGTTCCGTTTTTTGCCATTCGGCTACGGAACCCTAAAAACATAATCAATTGTGTTTACGTTTTTATGAGTATTTTATTGCGTTGTTAGCTAGTATTGGATATTGTTTTATTTTACTGCTTACTAATACCTAATATTCTTATCAAATAAACTTAATATGGTTATATCTGCTAATTCTGTTTTAGTATAGTGCAAAACGCTACTTATTTTTTTATGAAATGATGTACTTTACATTTCGTAAAAAAACCGGCCAAGTGCAAGTTGGACTCGCGCATGAAGGGTTCCGTGCCATTATATTAGTTTATTCTATGGGGACGCCCCTTAATATTTTTTTTTAACTTTTAGTAGGTATTTGTTGTTATAGCGGCAACCGAAATACATCATTTGTGAAAATTTCAGCTTTCTAGCTATCACGGTTAATGAGATACAGCGTAGAGACCTGTCTGTCTCTACGCTGTATCAACAAAGTCTTAGTAATAGGGTCCCGTTTTACCCTTTGGGTACGGAACCCTACATACCCATTACTTTCTGCTATATTTTATAAACTCAGCAAACCTTTCCAATTGAATATGAAAACTTAACATTTCTCTTCCACAATTATGCATAAAAGTTACACACGTTATTCTATTCAACGCATACTCATGCAATGCAAAAATGTTCCCACCAAGTTGGCCACGCGAATTACGACCTGGCACCAGCCTGTTAGATTTCACTTTACATTCCCGGCCGTCCATAAAAGTCCGCAATATAAAACGGTGCAGACGCAGTAATGTATTCCGATCGAATTGTGAACAGTGCACGATGCTGTAGTGGTCGTTACAGAATACAGGATTTACAATTCAAGATTGTGTTTAAGTGGGACTTGCCTGTAATGGCTCTTGTACGCTAGCAGCGATTTTAAAAGTTGTAAAAGTGGAAAATAATGTGGAGTTTTTAATGAGGACTATATATTAACGGAGGATTTTATGTTATTATGTCTAATAGTCTATTTCTACGTACTATTATATTTTAGCAGGATGAACCCTTGTTAGAACATCATTATAATTATGTTTATCAATGTATTATTAACGTTCTAATATAAAGTTTAACCCACGTTACTAAGGCGCTCCTAATGTTAACATTACTCTGCGATATATTTGACCTTTTACCTTAAAGATTGTTCACATAATCAGATATAAATGGCCCTAATCGCGTCTGTCCGGGTATTTCGACTAACAAATTTCCTTTATTGAAAAACGTTTACAAGATATTTTTCTATACACTTACATTTACATTTCCTTTCACAAAAATATAAAGAGTCATTTATTTTCTGAATTATATATTTTTATATTACACAAGCGCTTTGTTATCTGTGCATCAATAAAACTTTGTGAATTTTTTTCATGAACTTCACTAAAAAAAGGTTACAAATTGAATTGACCAACACTACTAACCCTAACTCTAACAAATCTAACAATGACAAAAATCCCAACTGAAATACTAAAACCCGTTCCACGATAGATAAATAAAATAAACTGACAGATAAATATTCCACAACAAGAGCGAAACAAACTGATCAGTTTCAAAGCCTTTACAAAACTGATGGAGTTATGGACCAGTGATTGTAACATCAGATCAGTGCTGACGGAATTTGTATCTGCTGCAGCTATCTGTTCCAACTCTGATGGAGTCGCCAATGAATCTGATATCTATCAGATAACTGGATTGTATGAACTTGCATACACTGTTTTACATAGATGACAGATACTCGAGGAATATATAAGACTAACTTCTAGCAGTTGTTTTACCTGCTTCCCAAAGGGACAACCCGCCACTGCTTCTCGCAACCGATTTAAAAGTAGCCTATATGTTTCTGATATTTATATAAGCCATATTTCTGTCAAGTTTCATACGAAAACCGTTTTTGCGTGAAATAGTAACAAACACACACAATATACATCCTCATAAACTTTCGTATTTATCATGTAAGGAAGTAGGAATATTTCCTAGAAAAGTTTTGAAAATGGAACTAGAATATTAAATGCACTTGCCTTAAGGTTACTCAAGCAAAGGTCCAATCAGTGTGAAGGTGTATTGGTCACAGGCGCTGTTTGATGTCAATAGAGCGAAGCCGCAATGTCTCCTGTGTCTATTAAACTGACCAAGTTTGCGTTTTGAGATAGTAATGGCTCGGAAGACGTCAGTTTATAAAATGGAAAGTGCAGAATATATTTCATAGCGGTAAGGAATCTTGTGTAAACAAAAACTTTAACATAAATTGGGAATATTAAAGAAAATCACGTTCTATGTTACAATGATTTTTTCGTTATATAATTATATACCAAGTTCAGTTTTTCCAGCGTTAATTTCTTTATACATGCATTTTCGCTTAAATAAAAATACATTAAAGAGCGCTATTCGTATTTACGAAGGGAGAGATGCACCGCTCGACAAATAATTTCGCTAAATATTTTTTGCGCGCACAAAGCGATACTCAATATTGCCGGCAGCTTCTGTTTGAGTTTCAGCTCTTAATTTATTATACGATGGTGAAATTCTCGCTAATTTCGTGAGAAACTTGAGAAAACCGCCAACTTTACCAATTAAACTGAATTCGATTTATTTTAGTAAACGCCTCTGAAAAGGTTCACAGCGTGTTCTTGTGGGATTTACAAAAATGACTTTCGAGATCCGATCAAGTTTTCGAATTACATTTTATGGCTTCTGCCGACTTCTGCCGGCTTCTGGCGCTGTGCACTGTATATAAGTAATATCAATTGGCTTTCTGTATGAACCGACGCCGAGAGTCGCTGTGTGTACTAACTTTGAACATTTTACGATACTTTTTATATGCTGCTGACATAATGAGTATTTCGCTTGAGTATTTCATTCTAGTACTCAAAATTATAAAGGCCAGTAAGAATATACATAGCAAATATTGATTTGCCAATATGAATATAAATTCACAAAGTTGCACGAAAAAAGCATCATCTCTATAAATCCGTATTCTGATATTCAAATATAAATATTTAAATGCAGCAACTGATAATGTTCACATCGTGGAAAAAATAGACTCACTCCTAATAAATATACTAGACTAGCATACATACTTTAATTTATTTTATCTTTCTATAATTTATTGATATCAGATTATATTTTTCTCCATTTCTAATGCAAGCTGAATGCACGTCAAATTGCACTGAGTTAGCTATCTGCAATCAGTATTGTTGCAGTGTCGGACATTGTTTGTCTGTATGTTTGCGCTGTTTATTTTGCTTAACAAGTGGTCTTTAACTTATTGCTCACGTTTCGTTCTAGTCTTTGCTGGCTTATTTTTATTTTGTTACTATTCATTTTATAAAATGTATGTTCCGTCTCAGTATGGTAAAATACTGTATACAAATTATTTTAGCTTCATATTTCAAGAGAAATGTAAAAGTACATCTGAATACAAAGCTCTTTCCATGAATCATCTGAAAGTCCTAATAAAAATATCAGAAATCCTATCACAATAGGCATGACGACAGGGTAAAAAATAAGCAAATCCATTTTGTCCTTAATTTAGATTATCGCAAAATATTGGACACGTATTTTTTGTTTTTAAAAATCTATCAATAATAACAAAGATAATGAGTATCAAAGTTCAGGAGTGGGGGGTCCTGACGTCACGCCTATGTCAAAATTGTACGTAGGCGTGACGTCACGTGCAATTTCAGCGGTCTATAATTACGTAATTATTTGTTTAGATGAAAAACGAAAAAATACGTATGCAATATTTTTTTTATAATCTAAAAGACGGACTAATTAGATTTTTTTAGTCGTCATGCCTATTACACCAGGAGTCGTCTGAAAACATGTCCTGTAGAGAGCTCGAAACTTGTCAGTGTTCATTAAACAAAGGGCACTCGAACTCGCGACGAAAAACTTCAGATAGAAGGAACCTCCGGGGAACGGCAGCGAACCCTTAACTGTGAAGTCTATCATCAATTTGAAACTACAGAGATATTTAATATAATAAAGTTCCTCTTCATTTGATTATTAGTAGTATACAAAAGCATTTATTTCAAACAATTTTAGACACGCACTTCTTTCTATATTATCCAAAACCTGATAGTATTAAAACATCAGTAGAATTGACGATGATTGTGACTGTTGACCTATAGCTCTCGAGAGTCCATCTGTGACGTCACTGGCATCGGTACCGTCCGCACACAAATTCGGGATTTAAAGCGAAGCCAAGTACCGTCGGTCAACCCTTTTAGTCCCGGAATGAAATACTTTTTTATTTTTAATTAAATGTACCTTTTTTGTTTTCTATCTAACCCTACTGGTCTTACGTGTGTGTTGTTTGACTTTATGTATTAATTGAATTCTTAACACAAGCATATTTATTTTCTTAACACATCATCATCATCTGCTTAGCCTTTTCCCAACTACGTTGGGGTCGGCTTCCAGTTTAACCAGATGCAGCTGAGAACCAGTGTATACAGTTACCCGGGCAACCTGGTACCCCTTGGTAAGACTGGTTAACACAAGCAAACATGGATAGTTATTGTTTCTTATTACAACATCGACTTTGGTATTAATTTTATTAATGCCTAGATTTCGTCTGATCCCTGCCCAAATGGATAGTGTCGGTGGTTGGGAGTCCCAATATTATAGTTTTAGGAACTGATATGAACTGACTGTTAAAAGTCACGAGACATTAAGTATTGCCCATAATATAACCGGGTTACCTCACTGGTCAAAATCCCCACACAAAAAAAATACATTGAAAAGAATCTGCCACATCAGCGAAAGGGTACAGCAATACTTGGTGCTGAATGTCACAGTCCAACATGAAAGGGTTTCCAACTCCTAATGCTCGGCTGAACATGCTCGGTCATCCTTCACGGGGCTCCCTTGTGTGGAGGTCTATTCACAATTGAGGAGAGCTATGAAAGCGCGAGCCTTTTCTTAGCCTTGGACTCAGAAATCTTTGACTTTTGTAATGTAATGTTGCCGAATTATAAGTTTAAAGGCTTGTTTTAACATACTACTGAAATACTGTTTCACAAAAATTTCAAACAAAATAATTGCTCATAAAATATTTTCAATTTGTAAGCCAGGCATTATAGCAATGTAGAAAATGCTCAGTACACATTCGTTACAATAAAACTTCAATAGGGAATATTGCTGATGTGTTCAGGTAAAGTTGAGCAGCATTTAATCGTTTTTGCATAAAATATTTCATTCTAAAATGTTAATAATATTGCTGAGACTGGGCAACGTATTCAGGTCGTGTGTCCACACGTCCGCAGACCGCCGGACAAAGCGACGTTCATTAAAAATATTTCATTTTGACATTATTACGGTAGCCATGCGTTGCGGATATCTGGGATATTTGATCTCAGCGAGAAATGATGCAGTGTTTAATTTTGCGTGCCGACATTTTTGTTACAAGTTTATTGGATGTTATTATGTTTTTATTGAGATTTTCTTGCTTTTTCCGTTTTGCTTATTGGCATCGTATGTTGGTCTATCATTTTATTCGTATTTGCAGTATTTTTGTCACTGTTTCATGCAGATATACGTTCAAAGAGATACAAATGACAGCTACAGTCTGGAATGCTTTGTCAAATAATTCCAACAAGTTTCAAAGGTCATTGGTCAGACAAACACTGTCGTGCATGACCACAAATCAAACAGCAGCTTTACGTGTCTCAGAGGTTCGCATTAGTGAGCGCAAACACTTATAACATGTCTCATAAGTTAAGTTAATCTTCTAACTTAATGTAAATTACTACAAAGGAACACAAACTGAGCATTCTGAGTGTAATGCCGACACGTGTCGGGCTCGGCTTACGACACAAAACAGACCGAAACATTGAGTACTTCATAAAGGCCGAATTAGATAGTATTCGTCCAGCGAAGCCTTTGTTAAGCTTTGAGTGATTTAGGTTTCAGAGCACTCGCTAGCTCATGTCTGATACTAAGTAAGTGGAATTTGTATTATTTATGTGTTACGTTGGTCATTTTGACCTTGCTTACACGGTATGATGTGACAAAAACTATTAAGACTATCTTTTTGATATACTTAGTCCTTTTTGTAATAAAAGCTTCAAATGAATTGTTGATTACCCCTTTATGGTTTTGACTAGAAAATGTTGATTAAGTGTTTAAAGAATTTACTTTACCCTAAATCACGTTATACTTAGTCGATTACTTAAACTACAATTATTATTTACTTGCCAATTTCACCTAGAGGCAATTACTAAAAGAAAGGTGGCTAACAGATTAAGGCAAAAAAAAACAAACGACTTCACTTAATTCATGGCCAAAGGGCAAATCCGGCACTATAGCTAACTCGCTACACATTAAGGGCATCACGTCCAATAAGCGGCCCATCAAGGCACATTAGGGCACAGCCCGAGGCAGTCTCACGCGGCACTTCTGCGTGGTGCCCCTACTCGCTATCATCTCGCTCAATTTACGTCAATTACGCGCACAAAGTCGGTGCAAAAAATGAAAATATCGAATAAAAGGCCGCACACGTCCCCGCATACCCCACGTTTGAACCTTTCAAATATTCATCTTTACCTTTTGACGTCTTTGTATTACCTTTTATATATTCATATCGATTCTGTTCGGGATCGCTTTTAAGTCTTTATGTCTGTTTGCGTTTATTTGAGACATTGAAATGTTGACTTTTTCCCGCTTTGGAACTTTTGATGGGAAGAATCAAAGGTTCTGACAAATTATTTATTGAGAAATATTCTTTGTTTGCTGTTTCGTTTTTGGACTTTTACAGTTTTCTGTGGGGTAAATAACTGCGTATTGACTTCGAAGACATATTCTGATGTACCTACTTCTTTTTAATTATAATAAGAGTCACCCATTCAAAGTCTTCTATAATCATTTATCTATAGCGTAATTATTTTGTCACTCAACATCAACACGGAAAATTGATGTTGTTAGGAAAAGCTTTTGAAATTATTTAATAATAATTGAAAAAGTAAGTTCTGTGAATTATTAACTAGAAATTTCAATTACCGGACAGTCTGTTTCAAACGCATTTATAACAGAATTTATCTCTCATTTCGTTGTATTTGTACATGTGAGCTAGTTTCAAATTAAATGTTTTAGTCAGCCGAGCTCCCAAACGGGTTGGCGTGCAGATAAACTTTAAATTGGTCGACCGTTTTCTCTCAACACTGAATTCAGTGTAAAGTTCGTGCTATATGAATAGAGATTAAAACGTAGCGTCGCCTAGCATCGCTTTGGTGATACTGTGAGCGCATTATTAATATCTTTTACCTTCATCCCAAGCGAACTACAAAAAACGGATATTATTTTTGCATAAAAACGTTGAATATAACCCTACTGAAATATTTTCGGATAAGATTAAAACATAACCCTAAGTTAGGTAGAAAAGTCACGTCCAAAACATAGTAACTGACACGCAAAGTCAGAGCTATTATAACTCTGTTGATCTATACGAAACCATCTTGATACTTCACTTGGACTAGAAGAAACCCCAGTGGAGCGTGTACAAAACATTTGTCGCCACATTTCTCTTGAAGAGAAAGAAGTAGTGAGCCAGTAATATTTTATTGATGGCTCAAGTATTGTAGTTTTTGTGCGGCAATCCCGGCTGGATGGCCCTCTGGGGGCGCTGCGCTACAACTATCAACTAGCGTCGTTACGTGACGTCACACGCCTCTTCAACAACAACTCGGCTAGGCTTTCGTTTTGTGGAGATTATAGGTATAGAGATTGCTATATTTTGTATGATAAGTAAAATTATGATTAGGTGCGATTACATTGGTAAGGACTCTGAAATGTTGCACGAGACTTATAAGACTTATTAAACTTTTACTTCAGTTTTTGATAGAATATACTCTCGTTGAGTAAACCTACAACTTTATCTGGCTGATACTCAACCGTATCTTCTATAACTTCAAACTGTGCTTTCGTATCTATTAGATACATTTATATGTTAAGCTTATTTAAACCACTATTTATTGTCATAGAAATAAAAAAATGTGTTATTTACCAATCCTAAAAAATACAATTGACTATATTATATCTACATATACTTATACTAATATTATAAAGAGGAAAACTTTGTTTGTTTGGTTGTAATGAATAGGCTCAAAAACTACTGGACCGATTTTAAAAATTCTTTCACCATTCCAAAGCTACATTATCCACGAGTGACATAGGCTATATTTTATCCGGGTACGGGCAGTAATTCCCACGGGATGCGAGTGAAACCGCGGGAAAACGGCTAGTGCTTTTATAAATGTGCTAAGCGTCAATTCACACCGAGACGCGACGCGACGCGACGCTGCACGCAGATTTTACATAGAGCGACTCAAAATATACTTTATTCACTACACGAAAGGATACACATTTAATTGTGAGAATTCAGATACGTCGCGCTGCACTTCGAGCCGCCGCGCGGCGCCGCGCGGCGCAGCGCGACGCTTCTTGATGCAGCGGTGACGCGCGGCGAGCAAGATCGGTGTTGCATCTCGCGATTTGCTTTGTTTTTAAGATACGTCTCGCGACGCCGCGAGGCGTCGCGCGGCGTCGCGCTACATCAAAGCCGCGTCGCGTCGCGTCGCGTCTCGGTGTGAATTGACCCTAACACGATAATATCATGTTGTACAAAAATTATTGACAGAATTAATTTTGGATTTCGATCACTCGTGTTTTCTTTGAAATTATTGAAAGAATCTTGAATAAAGTATCATGATATTGCAAACCAAATAAATGTTAACAACATTTTTTATACAAAACGTCGTGTCAGTACGCGCGGCTATTAGTTTAAACCGCAGCGCACACTGGCAGTAATTCAGAGCTGTAATTGAATTCCTATCCGAGCTCAGCGCGTGATATGTAGGCTGGGTGTACACTTGCCATCAATTATGGCGCCTTTTTTGGCACCAATATTAACTTTACCTCCCGTGTACACCGGCTTAACACCTTAATTAGATTGAGGTTAAATATACAGCTACATTGCAAAAAAGCTAAAAAAGTTTGGATTTTATAGAATTTCCTAAAACTGTATTGATATGCGGGTATTGTATAGGAACTGAAAACCCGAACCAATATCCGTTCGGATATGAAAAACAAAAAGTGACAAAAATTCAATAGTTTTTCGTAAAACAAAATGCTCAGGTAGTCATAGTTTTATGTATGTGACAAACAAATTCAGGTAATAGAAATAAGCCTACAAACATGAAAGCTTTTTAAAATAACACTTCAACTTCTAGTCAACAATTAATGAATATGCCAAAACAAATATTTTCAAAAAGAATAAAAACTACGTATCTAAAACCGCATCAATGCAAAATAAAACACATCAGAAGTAGAGGAATCGCAATAAAATATTTCTCGATGTAAGTCCCGACAGACAGAACGCTCCATCTATCAATATATTACGAAGCTCCAACACTAACAAGAGCACACAATATCTTATAACAATGTTATGAATACGTTTTATATAGTAAACGCTTGATAAATAACTACATTGATCACTTGCGAAAACTGAAGACAAAAAAACGAACGTTTTAAGAGCGTACAAACATGATTTTGTATCTCTGTTGTCTTTGTAATGTTTAAAAATAATTATGGTAAAATTACTGATTTATTTATTATCATAAAAGGCCTCAACCTAAACATGGGTACGATAACTAGGTAGTTGCCGTCCTTAACTGTAAGTCATAATTAAAACGCGTTAACGTCTCAAGGTAATTCTAGCACTCAATTTCCATTCTAAACGAGCAAACCAGTAGTTAACGCCTAGTATGCTATAAACAGACACGATATTTATTCAATGAGTGACCTCTGAAATTTACAGGGTGTGGTGATTAAGGCTCGTTCGGTGATAACATCGATCGAACATTTGCAAGTGAATGGGACATTAATTGCCCATTGCTTACTAAAAGCCTATTTATATCGGTACATAAAGATCCCCGCTTTGGGCCCGGTAGAATAACAAACGGGGATAAATATCATTATGTCTGTCTTTAAATTGGCAGTTGGTTTTAAATTTACACTGCAATGAGGAATAATAATGGTTGGCGTAAAGTGAAATGACAAATAATTACTGTGGTAAAGTAAAAGTGCGTAAAGTTACGAATAATAACTATGATAAGTTAACCTTTATCAGCCAATCCAACTGTAAAGGTAGTTACAGAACATTTCAAGTTTATTTCATTCTCACATAATACTAGCGGCGAAAATAAACATGAAACCCTGTACAAAAAAATAAAAGTTATTTAATAAAATAAAACGAACAAAAAAATGAGAAACTTATTTTAAAAAGATGTGAATCCAAAACAATAGGATAATAGACTCCACAAACGTGTGAAAAGTGGAATTTTTACACTTCATTGGCATCGGCGAATGGGTTTTTTAAAGGGCAATAAACTTGTCATAGGTCATTTAATATTACAACGCTCTCATCTCAAGTTACGAGCTAAAACTCGCTGCCAATATGTCCCGCCTTATCTATCTATCTATCTATACTTATAATAAATCTGTAGAGAGGTCAATTCTGTACATTAAATATATTTCCAAAATAACCATTAGGCGGTGATTAGGGATCGATACTGATGCCAAAAATGCAATCAGTAGAATTTTTGTCTGTCTGTCTGTCCATCTGTCTGTCTGTCTGTCTGTCTGTCTGTATAACCGTTATAGAAACAAAAACCACTCGACAGATTTTGATGAAATTTGGTACAATTATTATTCATACTCCTGAGCAGGTTATAGGATACTTTTCATCACGCTACAATCAAAAGGAGCAGAGCAGTGAAGGGAAATGTTGGGAAAACGGGAGAAGTTACTCCATTTTTTGAGTTTCGGTCGCGTGTGCAACCTTAATGGTTAAAGCTACACAGAAATGGTGTATGACGGAAATGTTCTCCTTAAAATTGTATAAAAAATATCCAACGACAGCATATGTCCATCTTTTATGGTTGACTCACAATAATACGTGTAACTCCCAATAGTTTAGCAGTTCGACGTTTCAGATCTTTGATTACGACGACCCGTTGTCGCTGGAATAAGCGACATGATTCGCGAACGAAGTCGCTGGCAGAAGCTAGTCTATAATATAAAAATGAATCGCTAAATGTCTTGGTAAGCGCATAACTCAAGAACGGCTGGACCGATCGGGCTTATTTTGGTCTTAAAATGTTTGTACAGATTGAAAGAAGGTTTTAACGATGAGAAAATATGATTATAAAAAAATCAGGATCCGCGTACGAAGTTGCGGGCAGAAGCTAGTAATCCAATAAAAACCTTAACAGAAAAACAATATAACGACTTTTACTATTTTTTGTGATCGGGTTTAGTGTCAAAATTTCGATCAATTCTACAAATAAATTCGTTTTACTGTTATTTGTTTTAACAGTTATTCGATTTTCTTTTTCTGTTTCTGTGTTTCATTTTGTTTTTGATGTTGAAAACCAGATATATTATTTAATTTTGATAAATTGTAAACACTATCCACCCAGCAATCTGTTATTTCCAGGTAGCATTCAGAAACATTTTTCATAAAATAATCAGATTTCTGCTTACACATTTTTACGTTTAAATTAAATACCTACAAACTCGATATGCAATATTTGCTCTCGTCACAAATAATTTCCAATATATTTTGAAACAAATGCGTAAAATCTCAGTGTTTACAATTTCCAATTCCCTGAAATTAATTTTGAAATTCAATCAAAACTTGTGTTTAACAAGCAGTAAGTTTGTTTGTGAAATGAGTTAAATAAAACAGTTGAGGTGTGAATAACAATACAAAAAAGTGTGAAAGGAGTTGACAGCGGCTATTTTACACTGAATGGATAGCCGGCCGATAGGCGAGCGTTTTTTTCGTGCAATGTGCGACTAACTGCGTCGACAGAAAACGTTCAGTGAGCCCATCGCGTCGCACTGGATACACAAAATGTGTTAAGTTTCCATCGCTGACGGAAAATGCACTTTCATTGGATTGCCGAAAAAAATGTTGACATGCTTCGAAGTCTCCACTAGTTTTTGTTTCGTCACAATATTATCTAAACTCATGGATGATTCAATACTACGTTTATGTAGCTACCTATTATTTTGAAACAAGAAAACAATATTGTTAAATTGTAAAGTTCGTCCAGAAATTCTCAGAAATAATTATACAAGTACAAGACAAGTTTATAAGAATGAAGAGTTTAGTTTTCATCGGAAGTCTCGGTAATTTTCAATTTTAAACTGTCAGAATAAGTTCTCAGGAAAATCCATTATTACAATTTATAAAACATTATTCGGACGGTAGAGCTACATTCAATAATAAATTATTATTAATAAAGCTTAGTTCTATACACAAACAGTAATAATTAATCCTGCATTTTAAATGCTACTATATAATTTAGTAATAATTGACTTCCAAAATGTTCAATACTAACAAAATATTTATTAATACTTAGCATTAAATTAAAATTAGTAGCAATACATATGTGATCTCATTATTACACACGGTTCCACAATAATGTATAGGATTCGTATCACGTCGATATTTACAAATCAGTGCTGCGGCCGACTGTACCTGCGTTAAAATGTATAACGTACGTGAAACTAATGCTAACACACACGCGAATAAATGTTTAATGAGCCGAAGGTACATTAAATGCGATATATTATAAGTATAAATACATGCTGAAGTATTGTGATATTATGTTCTTGTTATGTCTTTACATAATAATTTAATAGTTTAATACCTAGGTTAATAGCATTTTTTTTATTTGAAAGAGTGTAATTGTCTTGTCTTGTCAATCTTGTATTGCGCCATTTAAAGTGAGGAAAGATTTCACGCTTTTAATTGAAAAAGTATGTCAGAATGTAAAATACTGTAATAAATTTTTAACACCTTTTAAAGCAGTCTTGATAGAAAAATTTATTAACAACTACAAAATATAAACCATATCCAAGAAATTAAGCAGAGGAATGTGTGCTTAGTTAAGTCGGAACACGGCATTACATTCCCGCGCCTCCGTTGTTAATTTTAATAAGCGTGGCGTACGACACCTGTTTCTTAATGATAGCATTTTATGCCACCCTGGTGCTCTTATGGGGCATTTATTGTCACAATCATGGTTATAGGGAGTGGTCTTTGCAGTCACACCGAATTAATGCACCGACATTTTATTAGTACGTTATTAGAATGATGTAACGCGTTATCTGCCTAAGCATTTTCCCAACTATGTTGGGGTTTGCTTACGCAATGGGGTGTGTTTAGTTTAAGTTGCCATTTTTAGACTGTAATTATTGGAAAAGCTTACGTACTCACGTGTCTTTAAAAGTAAATATTTTATTTCATTAAATACATATATTAAATACATATGTTCCCGCGGTTGCACCTGCGTCCCGGAGAAACTTCTTCCCGTACATTTTACAGGTATAGCCTATCTTACTCTAGAATAGAATAGCTTTCCAATAGTGAAAGTATTTTTCAAATCGCTTCAGTACTTTCGGAGTCTTTGGAGTACAAACAAACAAAAAATAGATATAGAGATCAAAAACCTTCGTTAAATATTAAATACAGTAACATTACTCAGCTCGTTCAGTTAAAGTGAATGGGTTCCCGGCGCAGACTAACGGCTGCGCAGACCGGCACTAATTCGCACCTAGATGGCGCGTGAAATTGATTCCTTCGCCAATTATTATTCACTGGGCTTTTAACGTCATCTTTAATGCCTACTTAGTTTTGAAAAGCTGAAGATGTTGTTTCTTCAGGCGTGGGCTAGTTTTTATCAGATTGCGTGGAGATAGTAACGAAATATAACTTAAGTTACCAATTACTTTTGCCCAATAACGAGACAACAAATACGCCAACAACAGATCAATACGCAACATTTGAATGTCAACTACCCAATGAGGTATGAAATCAATACATTATCTTATGTCGCAGCACACGGTAATGCAATGCAAAGGTATTCGCAGCACATACCTGCGAGGCATGCAGTAAGCAGGCCACTTATCATACGGCATTCCACCAGTCCCGCTACTCCGGTAATAGACAGCTCCACAAAGGTAGTTCTAGCTTATGATAAAGGGTTATTGTTCAACTTGGCAGACACAACTTCGTAAGTAGCTGTAAGTATGCTAAAACTCCACTTGAACATTTAGGTCTCACTGGGCTACTGTTTAGCACTTGAAATAGCTCTAGAATAGTTTAGAAGTGGATCACTTATAGCTCAAACCAAAGTCAAAGGTTATGGCCTATCGTGAAAGTTTAAATGTTACATTATATTAAGTTGTTAACTTTATATGTTAAAATATCTTAACTTAAGTTATATATATTTTTATACATAAAATTATATTCATTCTCATTATTTTTAAATTTTATCTGAAATGTCGTAAAGGGAGATCTAATAATAAAAAATAAGTTAATTTCACATAATGGTTAAAATGGCTTAATTCAAAATATCAAGCGGGCAATTAGTATTCGAAAAAAGTACAATATTTCCTCAATCAGTGTCTGAAGTTCTATATTTAGAGTTGCGAACCAATTACTGGCTTTTAGAAACGTTTTGTGAGTGGGAAGTGCAAAAGGTATTTAATATCAAATCAATTATCGGTGCTTTCACTGTCAATAATAAAATTAATTAAAAATGTTGTTTTCGTTTTGTTCATTTTGTTCCTGTTAGTTTCTAAAAATAACCAGTGTTGTATATTCATAGCAAGGTATTATTAAGTTCGCAACTTGGTCCTTAAAATCGGATCCCTAATCCCGTGAACCAACAATTTTTCCTACAAAAAGTAACATAAAGTCGTCAAACTTGTAGTCGCTAAGGTCAGTGATCACGGTTGAAGTGCTCCTAGTTGCCACAATATCAACTTTTGATTCTATTATGTATGCCCTCTTTATTTCGTATAGGAAGACATTTATCAATCGGCCTCTCAGCAAGAGGCAGCGGCTCGGCTGACCTATATTCTAAATAGCTTTTTATTGTAATAGTTGTAGCGTAAAAAGGAACGACTTTAATGGTGTTTTGCTTTGAGATTTGGGGCTCTATAAATTGCTTAAATTGTCTGAATACCTTAGTATTTTCTGTCGTTATTTTGGGAGTAAATGAAATTGTATTGTTACTGTTTTACTAACGGTTATATGGTTCTATGATTTCAGTTAGTNACTTATAATAAATCTGTAGAGAGGTCAATTCTGTACATTAAATATATTTCCAAAATAACCATTAGGCGGTGATTAGGGATCGATACTGATGCCAAAAATGCAATCAGTAGAATTTTTGTCTGTCTGTCTGTCCATCTGTCTGTCTGTCTGTCTGTCTGTCTGTATAACCGTTATAGAAACAAAAACCACTCGACAGATTTTGATGAAATTTGGTACAATTATTATTCATACTCCTGAGCAGGTTATAGGATACTTTTCATCACGCTACAATCAAAAGGAGCAGAGCAGTGAAGGGAAATGTTGGGAAAACGGGAGAAGTTACTCCATTTTTTGAGTTTCGGTCGCGTGTGCAACCTTAATGGTTAAAGCTACACAGAAATGGTGTATGACGGAAATGTTCTCCTTAAAATTGTATAAAAAATATCCAACGACAGCATATGTCCATCTTTTATGGTTGACTCACAATAATACGTGTAACTCCCAATAGTTTAGCAGTTCGACGTTTCAGATCTTTGATTACGACGACCCGTTGTCGCTGGAATAAGCGACATGATTCGCGAACGAAGTCGCTGGCAGAAGCTAGTCTATAATATAAAAATGAATCGCTAAATGTCTTGGTAAGCGCATAACTCAAGAACGGCTGGACCGATCGGGCTTATTTTGGTCTTAAAATGTTTGTACAGATTGAAAGAAGGTTTTAACGATGAGAAAATATGATTATAAAAAAATCAGGATCCGCGTACGAAGTTGCGGGCAGAAGCTAGTAATCCAATAAAAACCTTAACAGAAAAACAATATAACGACTTTTACTATTTTTTGTGATCGGGTTTAGTGTCAAAATTTCGATCAATTCTACAAATAAATTCGTTTTACTGTTATTTGTTTTAACAGTTATTCGATTTTCTTTTTCTGTTTCTGTGTTTCATTTTGTTTTTGATGTTGAAAACCAGATATATTATTTAATTTTGATAAATTGTAAACACTATCCACCCAGCAATCTGTTATTTCCAGGTAGCATTCAGAAACATTTTTCATAAAATAATCAGATTTCTGCTTACACATTTTTACGTTTAAATTAAATACCTACAAACTCGATATGCAATATTTGCTCTCGTCACAAATAATTTCCAATATATTTTGAAACAAATGCGTAAAATCTCAGTGTTTACAATTTCCAATTCCCTGAAATTAATTTTGAAATTCAATCAAAACTTGTGTTTAACAAGCAGTAAGTTTGTTTGTGAAATGAGTTAAATAAAACAGTTGAGGTGTGAATAACAATACAAAAAAGTGTGAAAGGAGTTGACAGCGGCTATTTTACACTGAATGGATAGCCGGCCGATAGGCGAGCGTTTTTTTCGTGCAATGTGCGACTAACTGCGTCGACAGAAAACGTTCAGTGAGCCCATCGCGTCGCACTGGATACACAAAATGTGTTAAGTTTCCATCGCTGACGGAAAATGCACTTTCATTGGATTGCCGAAAAAAATGTTGACATGCTTCGAAGTCTCCACTAGTTTTTGTTTCGTCACAATATTATCTAAACTCATGGATGATTCAATACTACGTTTATGTAGCTACCTATTATTTTGAAACAAGAAAACAATATTGTTAAATTGTAAAGTTCGTCCAGAAATTCTCAGAAATAATTATACAAGTACAAGACAAGTTTATAAGAATGAAGAGTTTAGTTTTCATCGGAAGTCTCGGTAATTTTCAATTTTAAACTGTCAGAATAAGTTCTCAGGAAAATCCATTATTACAATTTATAAAACATTATTCGGACGGTAGAGCTACATTCAATAATAAATTATTATTAATAAAG
This sequence comes from Heliothis virescens, assembly GCA_002382865.2. Lineage (NCBI taxonomy): Eukaryota > Metazoa > Arthropoda > Insecta > Lepidoptera > Noctuidae > Heliothis > Heliothis virescens. The sequence goes on from NWSH02000537.1 coordinate 321,433, forward strand.
CTTAGTTCTATACACAAACAGTAATAATTAATCCTGCATTTTAAATGCTACTATATAATTTAGTAATAATTGACTTCCAAAATGTTCAATACTAACAAAATATTTATTAATACTTAGCATTAAATTAAAATTAGTAGCAATACATATGTGATCTCATTATTACACACGGTTCCACAATAATGTATAGGATTCGTATCACGTCGATATTTACAAATCAGTGCTGCGGCCGACTGTACCTGCGTTAAAATGTATAACGTACGTGAAACTAATGCTAACACACACGCGAATAAATGTTTAATGAGCCGAAGGTACATTAAATGCGATATATTATAAGTATAAATACATGCTGAAGTATTGTGATATTATGTTCTTGTTATGTCTTTACATAATAATTTAATAGTTTAATACCTAGGTTAATAGCATTTTTTTTATTTGAAAGAGTGTAATTGTCTTGTCTTGTCAATCTTGTATTGCGCCATTTAAAGTGAGGAAAGATTTCACGCTTTTAATTGAAAAAGTATGTCAGAATGTAAAATACTGTAATAAATTTTTAACACCTTTTAAAGCAGTCTTGATAGAAAAATTTATTAACAACTACAAAATATAAACCATATCCAAGAAATTAAGCAGAGGAATGTGTGCTTAGTTAAGTCGGAACACGGCATTACATTCCCGCGCCTCCGTTGTTAATTTTAATAAGCGTGGCGTACGACACCTGTTTCTTAATGATAGCATTTTATGCCACCCTGGTGCTCTTATGGGGCATTTATTGTCACAATCATGGTTATAGGGAGTGGTCTTTGCAGTCACACCGAATTAATGCACCGACATTTTATTAGTACGTTATTAGAATGATGTAACGCGTTATCTGCCTAAGCATTTTCCCAACTATGTTGGGGTTTGCTTACGCAATGGGGTGTGTTTAGTTTAAGTTGCCATTTTTAGACTGTAATTATTGGAAAAGCTTACGTACTCACGTGTCTTTAAAAGTAAATATTTTATTTCATTAAATACATATATTAAATACATATGTTCCCGCGGTTGCACCTGCGTCCCGGAGAAACTTCTTCCCGTACATTTTACAGGTATAGCCTATCTTACTCTAGAATAGAATAGCTTTCCAATAGTGAAAGTATTTTTCAAATCGCTTCAGTACTTTCGGAGTCTTTGGAGTACAAACAAACAAAAAATAGATATAGAGATCAAAAACCTTCGTTAAATATTAAATACAGTAACATTACTCAGCTCGTTCAGTTAAAGTGAATGGGTTCCCGGCGCAGACTAACGGCTGCGCAGACCGGCACTAATTCGCACCTAGATGGCGCGTGAAATTGATTCCTTCGCCAATTATTATTCACTGGGCTTTTAACGTCATCTTTAATGCCTACTTAGTTTTGAAAAGCTGAAGATGTTGTTTCTTCAGGCGTGGGCTAGTTTTTATCAGATTGCGTGGAGATAGTAACGAAATATAACTTAAGTTACCAATTACTTTTGCCCAATAACGAGACAACAAATACGCCAACAACAGATCAATACGCAACATTTGAATGTCAACTACCCAATGAGGTATGAAATCAATACATTATCTTATGTCGCAGCACACGGTAATGCAATGCAAAGGTATTCGCAGCACATACCTGCGAGGCATGCAGTAAGCAGGCCACTTATCATACGGCATTCCACCAGTCCCGCTACTCCGGTAATAGACAGCTCCACAAAGGTAGTTCTAGCTTATGATAAAGGGTTATTGTTCAACTTGGCAGACACAACTTCGTAAGTAGCTGTAAGTATGCTAAAACTCCACTTGAACATTTAGGTCTCACTGGGCTACTGTTTAGCACTTGAAATAGCTCTAGAATAGTTTAGAAGTGGATCACTTATAGCTCAAACCAAAGTCAAAGGTTATGGCCTATCGTGAAAGTTTAAATGTTACATTATATTAAGTTGTTAACTTTATATGTTAAAATATCTTAACTTAAGTTATATATATTTTTATACATAAAATTATATTCATTCTCATTATTTTTAAATTTTATCTGAAATGTCGTAAAGGGAGATCTAATAATAAAAAATAAGTTAATTTCACATAATGGTTAAAATGGCTTAATTCAAAATATCAAGCGGGCAATTAGTATTCGAAAAAAGTACAATATTTCCTCAATCAGTGTCTGAAGTTCTATATTTAGAGTTGCGAACCAATTACTGGCTTTTAGAAACGTTTTGTGAGTGGGAAGTGCAAAAGGTATTTAATATCAAATCAATTATCGGTGCTTTCACTGTCAATAATAAAATTAATTAAAAATGTTGTTTTCGTTTTGTTCATTTTGTTCCTGTTAGTTTCTAAAAATAACCAGTGTTGTATATTCATAGCAAGGTATTATTAAGTTCGCAACTTGGTCCTTAAAATCGGATCCCTAATCCCGTGAACCAACAATTTTTCCTACAAAAAGTAACATAAAGTCGTCAAACTTGTAGTCGCTAAGGTCAGTGATCACGGTTGAAGTGCTCCTAGTTGCCACAATATCAACTTTTGATTCTATTATGTATGCCCTCTTTATTTCGTATAGGAAGACATTTATCAATCGGCCTCTCAGCAAGAGGCAGCGGCTCGGCTGACCTATATTCTAAATAGCTTTTTATTGTAATAGTTGTAGCGTAAAAAGGAACGACTTTAATGGTGTTTTGCTTTGAGATTTGGGGCTCTATAAATTGCTTAAATTGTCTGAATACCTTAGTATTTTCTGTCGTTATTTTGGGAGTAAATGAAATTGTATTGTTACTGTTTTACTAACGGTTATATGGTTCTATGATTTCAGTTAGTGTATTTAATTTATGTATGTATGTAAATGTGGTTACGATGCACAATACATTATGTATGTAGTTGCAGGATGACTGAATCTAAAACAATTGATTATCTACAATAGGTATGTCGACCCAGTTGAATTCAGCACCATTAATTTATTTCTCCTGGCGGATAAAAATGTTAGACTCAGAAGTCATAGGTCAAGGAATATGGAAAAATTGGTATGCTTTTTTTCGGAAAGCTTTAAAAAAATAATACCCTACTATGTTGAAAAAGATGNAAGCCAACAAGAAGGCTAATTGAGGAAATAGATTAAGTCAAAAAATTGTAATCTAAATTAAGTAAATCTTTGTCAGTCATATGTTATTATGTATAATAAAGTCAGTTTTTGTCAAGTCTGTCATAGTCTTAAGTCTATTGTTTGTCAAGGGTTAATTTAAACTTAACAGGGGGGATGTTGTAACATCACTAATTAGTATTACTAATTAGTACGTCACTAATTACTTCCGTCTAGATGTCATTATCTGTATCCGCCATTGACTTTGTAACTGTGGTGTGTGTAGCATTGTGCTCCTGTGAATAAACTCTAATTATCCAAGATCCAAGACTTTTATTAACATTACATGGTGTCAGAAGTCAAAAACTCAATTGAAGAATTGAAGAAATCTCAAAGTCTGGAAGACTGAAGACAGAAGTCGGTTCCGAAATGGACCAGTCGAGTTCCGAAGCA
>NWSH02000537.1:328720-341220 GCA_002382865.2 Heliothis virescens
CATGATGTACCAGCTAGGTTACAGCGAATGATGTTAACTTTACAAAAATATGATTTGAAAGTTATACATGTCCCAGGTAAACAGATGTTTATATCTGATACCTTGTCTAGAGCAGCCTTAAAAGATTATTATATTCCAGAGAATGAGTCAGAAATAACTTGTCATGTTAATTTAATGTATTCAAATTTAGCAGTCACTAAGGATTACAGTATAAAGTTGTCACAACAAACAAACAAAGATGAAAGTTTGCAATTGTTGAAGAAATATTATTATGAAGGTTGGCCAAATAGTAAAAATAAAGTCAGTCAATTGGTCAAACCATATTGGAATGTACAAGCTGAAATTCATGTTGTCAAAGATTTGTTGTTTAAAGGTTCAAAATTAATAGTACCACAGTCAATGTATAAGGAAATGTTGGATAAAATTCATGAAGGTCACCAAGGTGTAAACAAATGTCTTAAGTTAGCTAGAGAATCATTGTATTGGCCAAACATGTCAGTCGATATTAAAAATTTAGTAGAACAATGTCTTATCTGTGCAAAATTCAAACCTTGTAACCAAAAAGAACCATTACAAAATTTTGAGGTTAGCAAGTATCCATGGCAACAAGTTGGTATTGATTTAATGTATTTTGATAACCTTTCTTATTTAATTGTCACAGATTATTACTCTAAATTCATTGAAATAGCTTTGTTAAATAAAAATACTACAGCCAAAAATGTAATTACACATTTAAAGTCTATTTTTGCCCGTCATGGTATACCGTTGTCATTAGTATCTGACGGTGGTCCTCCTTTTCAGTCGTTAGAGTTCAAGAATTTTTTACATGAATGGGACATAGAACATATAACAACTAGCCCATATCATGCACAGTCAAATGGTCAAGCAGAAAGTTCAGTCAAAATTGTCAAAAATATGTTGAAAAAATGTAAAGAAAATTCGTCTGATCCTTATATAGCTTTGTTACAATATAGAAATACACCTAAAAATAATTTACCATCCCCAGCTCAACTTTTAATGTCTAGGAATTTAAGAGATAATGTTCCTAAGTCATATAAAAAATTAAAACCAAAGATTGTCAAATTTAAAGATTACAAAGAATGTGTAAATAAGAATAATGTCAATAAGTCGAAATATTATAATAGGAATACTAAACCTTTGTCATTGTTGTATCCTAATGATCATGTCTACTTTAAAAGAAAACCAAATTATAATTGGGAACATGCCATTGTCAAGCAAAGATTGGCAAATAATAGGTCATATGTCGTTGAGGATGTCAATGGAGTTAGGTATAGGAGAAATAGAGTTCACTTAAGGCATAAGTACTCTCCTATGCAATCCAACTCGTCGTCGTCGTCGCAGGGGAGAGAGGAAGGTGACAGTCAGAAGGCTGGACCTCATGAACTCTCATCTCAATCCTCAGGTCAAACATTTACACGTTCAGGTCGATTGGTAAAGCCAACAAGAAGGCTAATTGAGGAAATAGATTAAGTCAAAAAATTGTAATCTAAATTAAGTAAATCTTTGTCAGTCATATGTTATTATGTATAATAAAGTCAGTTTTTGTCAAGTCTGTCATAGTCTTAAGTCTATTGTTTGTCAAGGGTTAATTTAAACTTAACAGGGGGGATGTTGTAACATCACTAATTAGTATTACTAATTAGTACGTCACTAATTACTTCCGTCTAGATGTCATTATCTGTATCCGCCATTGACTTTGTAACTGTGGTGTGTGTAGCATTGTGCTCCTGTGAATAAACTCTAATTATCCAAGATCCAAGACTTTTATTAACATTACAGATGGAAGTTGAACAATCGCAGTGTGGGGACTGTTATATGTAACACTTGCTTATCTAGCTAAGAGATCCATGTGATCAATCAAATTATGTCGATCTTTTTCATCTGGAGCCATTCGAAACAGCTGAGTGAAAGAACTAGGTCTTTGATGTCTGGATCTATTTTTATTGTTTTAGGATGACTGTCTGTATGTCTAAATAAATGCCTATTTCTGTCTGTTCACAAAATGAGACTATCTACACGATGATAGATGTACTTTCAGTTATTTCCATTTGTAAAGAGAGAATAAACTATTTTCTTTTGAAACTTAATAGTTTTAGTTTTTACATAAATAATTTGTTTACCTTTGTTATCATTCTTCTTTTTCAATACTTACAGTATTCTTATATCTATATATGGCAAAATAATTGAACCTTGCAATCTTTTATTATACCACTTCTGAATCAGCCACGCGGCATAATAGACTGAACAAATCTCATTATTACTTTCAATAATACATAATAGGGCAATAGTTTTAATATAAACTTATTAGTACATACAATCTATTTATAGAGATTAAATTATAACAATTTGTACAAATTTAATTTAATTTTAGTTTCATAAAACTATTTGAATACAACAATCATAAATTAAGAGGATTAAAGTATATTTTAATAATGTGTCTACACATATTATTTTGTTATTGCACGAATTACATACTAAACATTAAATACCCTAATAAAACCACCTACTTCAAAATATACAAAATGATAAATGTTTATGTAGAAGTTAATAAGTATCAAAGAACACAATTTGTCTGTATGAAAATAAACAAGAATTTGATAAAATATGTTTGAATAGATCAGAGAACATTTCGTCACAGACAGGAGTTCGGAGGTAATTCGAATGAAATAAAGTTTCACAGATGGCGGGACACCCCCGAGTATATTTCTTGAATAACGGCCGTCAAATTCGGGAGTGTCCTATTAAAAGTTGCAAAGATTATGAGCATTAGCTTCGAGGGAGGAATTCAAGTTTTCCATAATACCCACCGCGTGAGGGACACTCCGAGGGCTTCCTTTAGAGATCTGTCGCCGGGAAATGTATGTTCATTGTTGTCCGTTCTTAAATATGCTTTTGGTTTCTTGGAATTCTTGAAATTTGAATGTAGATCTATTTCTTGAAATTTTCTGCAGGATATGTCGCAGCCTCTTTTCAAGATGTTTGTAAATTGACATCAGAAAAATCTCTCTTAGTTTCGATATGATGTCCATTATATCGTGTAACAGGATATTTTATGTCAAATACCAAAATACTTTTTATAGCAAATACTTTTCTCGCCGGCTTAAGAATTTAATTTAAAATAATTTCGTTTCTCGTACGGAACCCCTCTAATCATCAAGTTAACTTTCCCGTAGCTTTTGCCCAGGGAATCCCAGAGCCCGAGTTCCCGCGTTTTAATATTTGAAATGAGCTGTTTTTCTTTGAATTTATACAGGCTGCCTGTAACTTTATAATATATACCTTTTTTAAAGGTTATGGGCCTCCGAAGAACATTTCTTTATGATCTTTTTTAACTTGCTCAGAACTGCTGTAAAGATTTTTTTACTCAAGATAAACCCTTCTAGGATGGATATTATTTTTGAATTTTGTAGCTCAGTAGTAAAGTTTTGTTTTTTGATTGATAATCAAATTTAATTCAGTTTGTATCATAGATAAAAATCGTAATATCTAATAAAACTACAAGAAAACTAAAACGAAAGGTTTCATGATTCCTACATTCACTTAAAGTATATTTACTCATTTTGTTTTTTATGTAAATAAAATACTGTCTGTACTTATTTACACTATACAATATTCAGAATATACATATTTAAAGGTGAAAGGTAAACAGAATGAAACATGAAAAAGTACATTTTTTATTACATTTTATAAAGATAAGGTAAAATTCGCATTTTTTTATCTTGATTTCCGAAACAATATACAACGCACACGTGGACAAAACTATAAAATAAACAAATAAAAATAAAAAAGGACAAAACTATAAACAATCATAAAAATGTATAACCTACAATTTTTTGTCGTCAACCAAAACCAATTTTACATCGGAACAATAAATCCAACTATGCAGCCCTATAACATTAACCCCAATTTCCATCGAAAGCGAAAGATAGAAATCCAAAAAAGCTATAAACAACAATGTATAAAGCGACACTAACGTCGTGCAAATAAAATAAATCAGCGCGTAAATAACGCTGTTAACTATATATTCCCCAAAACGTTGGAGCGAGCGTCGATGTTAGCTACCCTTAAATAATTTTGGGCCAGCGATGCTATGGAGTACTTAATTTATGGTGGACTACCGGCTTTATTTATGGGTGGGAGCATAAAAGTGGAGTTAGCTGTTGTAGGCTACAAGCAAGTAATGGCTAAATAATAGTTGTTCGTAAAACTGGCAACGTAATCGCTGTGTGAGGGTGCGCTCACTCTCAGCACGCACTGTGACGTGATTGTGTTTTAAATTGCTCGAATTTCCAGCCTTTTACAACTCACTTTTAAACAAAATAAAGAAATAAACATTGTTTACAAAAAGTGAAGATTTACTGCTCGGTAATTTATCTAGCAAACATCTTTTGTGCCAATTTAAAATGAGTAAAAATAAGATAACAAACAACAAGAATTCAATAAACAAAGTCGCTGTCTAGTTACTGCTAAAGTATTCACCTCGCAGTAAATACGTACAAAAACTCCATAAATTGTAGCCTGGCTGACGCGTCTGACAGTCGAAGCTAAAAACAAAATTATTGCCATGTTTTCCAATAAAACACTGGCAAATTATTAAGTGCGCAATACAAAACTACGGTGACAATAATTTACGCTAAACACGCCTATAAAACGGGAATAATAAAATTATAATATCGAAAGTTCGTCAATAATTCGTTGATGGGCGAAGAACAAAGAGGTCGAAGTGGCCATTGTCCCTCGAACGCATCAAATTATGGGCACATTATCCATGATGGCGGTATATTTCCCGTGTTATTGCGACACCCTATTTATTCGGTATGGACTGTTCATTATATAAGTTTTTTATAGCAAGGTCAGGAGGAAGCGCCGATAGTTAGTTTACCATAAAATATGAGATTTATTTAACGGCCGAATATGAGGGGAGTTGGATGACCGGAACGTTATTTTCAATGATTTCGGTGAGTGGCTCTCCATTGAATTATGGTTTATTATGTATTTTGTATGTAGATTAGTTATGTTTATTTGAAATATTGCTGCTGTATTTTGTATATTAATTTAGTTTTTTCTCCGTACGTAATAAATATGGTTCTGAGAAATTACTAACTAGCAATTATGATGATCATTAATTAACATTCTTAAGATAACTTGCCCAAATAACGAGCTACCAGGCAAGCATAAAGCGTAATATGTGTATGCCTTGGTAACAAACATAAGCAGCAATCACTGTCGATGAACTGTTAGCAAACAAAAAGTTGTTGAGTCGACGGTGACTAATGACTGTTTCATTGCATTAGCACAACAAGTGTATTAGCTGGGGTTGCCAGCTTTTCTAACACCCATCGAAGACTCTGACCGTTCAGTTAAAGATTAAGATTCATTGTACCTACAGATATTTGCTGATGACTGATGCCTAATAAACAATTACAATAAAAAAATTATATCATAATTATATTACTCATGTAAGTACATAATATTAAAACATTATAAAATTTAAAAAGAATAAAAACATTGGTAAAAGCCATTGGAAACAGTATACTAACTCGCATTTTTTAAAAATTGTTTACAAAAATATTTTCCTTTTCATAAAATAAATGTAGCCATTAAATAAAACAAAAAATTAGCCGCAATTAAGGCCACATCAGCGTGACTGTTCTTTTATGTTCACCACTAAAATCAGTCATAAAACAATGTCTTAGCCATTTATAATTCTCGGTCGAACCACTCGACAAAATATTGTACGAGTTAATAGCACTTAAAGTGTGCGTGACGGACGAATATTTTACGTTCAACTCGAAAAACCCTGGTACGAGAGCGCTGCTACTGTGGTCGCCATTCCTCTTTTTCCTCTTTTCAATTGATCAGCATATAATTAGAAAAATATAAGAATTATTTAAGAGGTTAAACCCATGGTATTAATTAGTCATAGTAGATATTTTTTTTAGCGTGAAGAAACAAATCTGAACAAATAAACTGATTTCTATGAGTAATAAGCAGTGATACTACCTAATTTTACCTAATTCCGACCTCTGGAAATAAGCAATAACCAAACAAAGGTACTTTCGTCTACATGCCGTTGATTGATCAATAGGATCTAGACCTGTCTATGGAGAGATTTATAACTCTACTGTACAAGTATACTAATAAGTTAATTGTCAGATTTCTACAAAAAGTCCCAAAAAATATAGAAAACTCATGGTCACCCTCCGCCTCAGTGCTACGTCATCACAGTAACTGGGTGTAACTCGCGGCTAATTACTGGCCAGTAAGAAGTGCTCAGTGATTGATGGGCTGCTTCTCTCAATATTTCGACTCCAGTGGAGAAAAATATATTTTAATAACCCACTTGTTTTTCTATCATAGAAAAAAAAGAAAAGCTTTGTTTAACTGAGGTTTCTATACCAATATTGTGGAGATGTAAGTATGTGATGTAAGTATAACCTCCTAATCTTAGGATTTAATGGATCTATGTATTATAAAATCTGTTGTCTGAGAAAGCCATATTATTTCAAAGTGCAATAGATTATATTTTATCCGAATACGTAAAACAGTTCCCCCGATAAATGGATGAAACAGCCAGAAGAAGCTAGTCGAAGCTATATCGAATTTGACTAGATTACATTGTAAGTTTGCGTATCATAAAACAGCAGGTCCAGTTGGGTCATAAAAGTAGATCGATCGCTCGTTTCTTACGGCTCTCGAGGGATCAGCCTTCTGAGTGCTATCATAGTTACTACAGTGAGGATACAGTGACCTGTACTAAGATAGAATTGTCCTTCGCTAAAGATACCTATGTAGTAAAAGGTCTGTGACCAAAAATGAAGTATGATATGTTCTGTGTGCGTTGGTGATGAAATTATTAAAGGTGTAACAATGAAGAAAATTTATAGATCCCACTTGATATAAACTCCGGCCGTGCTTTTATAAATAAGCTAGCTTTTTGTCCGCGGTTTTACCCGCGCCCTGGGGAAACTTCTCGTACCCGGATAAAATATAGTCTATGTAACTAGAGGATAGTGTAGCTTTTCAACACTGAAATATTTTTTCAAATCGGTTCTGTAGTTTCGGAGCCTTTGAGGTATAAACGAACACACAAACAAACAAAAGTTTCCTCGTTATTACATTACTATAGATAACCATAACACTTTTGTATACACCACCAAACAGGTCTTAAACTGCAAGTATCTCAAACATTTGAAGCCACGCTTCAACGAGCAGATTCTTCTAAACTCCAATGCACACGGTAACGACGTAAAATACTTGAACATAGGTTATTTCCGTGTGAATCACGGCTATTTACACACAAACTCACGAGCTTATCGCCTTCTCGATAAGTGCCACCCCATTGGCAATAATGGCACAAAATTAAGTTACACCCAGACGTTACGAGTAAAGCAGGAGGGCGATTTATTTTGGTTTTAAGCGGCGTTTCATTGAGCTGATACGATTTGACACTTGAGTAGTTGATGGGAGCCTCTTGAGTGCCACCGTGATGGCCTTTAAACTGTTTTTTATTTTGAAGGGGAACGATCGCGTGGTTTTGAGAATTTTTTATTTTAAGTGATGATAATTTATTTTTTGGATGGATGCCTAATTATTTGGTAAATGTCATAAAATGCAAGAAGTGAAAGTCATGTATTATGCCATGTAATGCCATGATAGTTATTTTCCTTATCAACAAATTAAATATAACTAAACTAGATAAGACTAGGATTTTCTTGACATGATAAAAGTCCTTCATTTCTTACACACTGCTTGCTAATTCTATACCTAATATAAGAATGAAAATTCTCTACAAAAAAACACCTTTAAACTTCAACAAACAGATACAGCCATCAAATAACTCAATAATTAAAAGCCAGCCTTATTGCGGACCGAAAAAAAAGAAAAACAAACATTTTCGGCCATTAATCTGTTGTGGGGCGACGGGGCCCGAGACAAATGACGTCACACAATCGATATAAAACTATTTAGCTGTTTTATTGGCTATAAAGATAGCCGTTGTTTATGCGCCGGATAAGCATCCGAGGTGTTGATTAAACCCGTGTTTTGTTTACGGGCCCCGATTTAAATGGGCTGTAAATATGGAACGGACTTTTATGGCGGCCCACTGAAGTTCTCAGGCCTTTTAGAAGGTGCGCGTGATGGAATTTTGGAGGAAATGTTGTGTTGTGTCTGAGTGTCGTAATGTGTGTAAAAATGTTTACATTTAGACGTACAAAATATGTAACCTTTCAGGGGCCTTGTTTCGTTTGCGAGGATTACAAAATTGAGAGTAGATAAACATGGAATAATAATTTTGTGAATTGGTTTCAGTTTTAATTTAATATTCTGGTTAATATATATGATTGTTATTTGTTTACCAATGTTCGATTAAGTAACGCCCTCAAGCCCTCATTCAAATACACATAATTCCATATTCTTACGTAAGTGTACAAGTTTCAAGGAAAATAACTTCAAAACGATTGAAAGGTTTCCTTGTTGCTTAACTATTCATACAATGGTACACGTGCCGTACATTTGATACATACTGATACATACTGGTAAATACTGGTACATACCAGTACCTATATACTGGTATATATAGAAGGCCACGTAAGAATTAACGCGAGCTCCGAATGCTCTCGTGTGCCCACATTGACAGAGTGTCATTAACGATCAGTGTGACACAGTACACTAATAGAGGAATTGTAGATGATCAGAAATATACACGAATGTTATAAGGACGATGTTGCCTTGCTTACCAATGAGTCCTTTGTTCAGCAGTGGGACAATATAGGCTAAAGAAAAAAAGTATTTGTTACCTATTGTGAGAGGTGAAAATGTGACGGCTGAGTTAAAGACTTCAAGTCTTTGATTTGATTGATTCTATTATCAAGTAACATTGATACTCGTATTATAGATGTTTCCTTATTCGTTTTGGTGTAGCTTCACTGCATAAGTAGGTATTTAGTCACCCACGATTCGTGATCACTATCACTATTCACTTACCGTTAGGTATGCGGATAGTATGTAGTAGCAAAGAAACACATTACTTAATATGTTTTTGAATAATAATATAACAGCAAACAAAGTCTTGTATACTTAAAATAATTATTATTTGAGCTTCTTAAGAAGCCGTACAAATAACATAATAAACATTTAAATGATCTTAACTATACACAATCGCATATAGTGATATCTGTTTACCAAGCTGTAACAAAATTACAAAAACAACAAACCACAATATGTGTACCGTGTCACACTAAAGAGACAGGCCAGCTCATGAAAAATGATCGCTCGCCATCGCGCCGCCTACTGGGACACGGGGATACGTGAATAATTTCACCGGCTTATCCCGGCTTAACACCAGCAGTGGCATTTTTGAAGGCTTTGTAGCATACTGGAGCCTCCGCGGTGTGAGTAAACTTCCATGGAGTTATATAAATATTCGCTTGAAAAATAATATTCGAAGAATATTAGATTGGGTACCTACCTTGTCATCTAAGATAGTTAGTCTATTATAAAAGAACTAGCTTTCACCAGCAGTTTCACCCGCGTTCTATAGGAATTACTCCGCGCACCCGGATAAAAAGTAGCCTCTAGCTTTTCTAGATAAATAGGCTATTCAACACTGAAAGAATTTCTCATAGCGTACCAGTAGTTCCTGAGATGAGAAACAAAGTCTTCAGCTTTGTATTATTAATAGTATCGATTGGATCAATTTTGGTATGAAGGACCGGTACACAAAGTGTACAACTTAGAGGGTACAAAGACTTTTATCCTCATATTTTGACCTAATCAAAATTCCACACAAACTCGGTAGTAAAAGCTAATACATAAATAAGCCATAGCTATTGTCTTGAGGTATCCAAAGACCAACCATTTGCGATGCTATCCACGTCGCAAACTCTTCAACACTGAGAACAAAAAACAAGTAATAACTATCTCGAGAAAACCTTTGCTAAGACAAGGAATCCTTCTGTAATAGTTTAGTGGAAGCATAGTTCTACGTATAAACAGTATCGGCCATATTCTGTAAGTTTGAACTAAGAAAGTAACTTAATGCCGTTCGGAGAAGTTTTCATTACTTGCAGTATTGCAATTTATTAGCTTAACTGTTGTTCAACAATATCCCAGTTTGTACTGCTTCTGTTTGTTACTTACAAGTACGTAACAAAAATATTAAAATCTTTAGTGATGAAGTTTTTGTATTATACGGATTTAGTTTTATTTCATATAAATTAAGTATAGTTACAAATACACTATGCACATGTGCACACAAGTTACATTATTTGTTGTTGTGTCACCACAAATTTAAAGTTTCTTTAAGTTCAATGTATCCTAATAATTGGTACCTAATGACTATGTAATCAAAAAAACATTATTATTATTCTTTATTGCACACACAAGTATATATACACAGATTAAAACACAGAGAGGTTATGTACAACGGCGAGCTTAACCCAATATTGGGTTCTCTAACAGCCAACCTGGAGTGATTGAGTGATTCGATGGGGGTACGGTAAAAATGTGCAACCTTTCCAAATAATTCACTATATACTAACATAATATATATATACATATACACATATATAGCACCTTAATAAAATATATATGACATAATATATACAAATACATACACATTAATACAAATGTCATGTTGATAAACATACTTTTGACATACTTTTTTATGACTTCAAAATGGTATTTAGACAATTTTGTCATCAAACAAGTCATCAAAAAGTCAAAATGCAGCCTACTCATACTTGATAGTTATTGTTCAGGACACAACTCATGGGACCACAGAACTACGAAATTCAATATTTATCAAATTCAATTTACTATATCCTGATGCAAAGCCTACGAGAGGCATCCTTGCGGCCGTTTGTGGAGATTTACAGCCTTCTGCCGAGAAGCCTCCATTGTTCAGCTCCACCGGACGCAGCTCTACATCCTCAATACTCCAATACTTCTCATGATTTACTGGAAATGGAAGGGGGGGAGAGGGTAAACTGACAAGGAGTATGAAGGTTTATTGCAAGTACATAAGAGTTTAAATTTATAGGAAAAATTAATAAAATAACATATTTGATTGTAACCGTATATTGGTTTTTAAATTGTACATCAGTTTAAAATTCCCTTCCACTCGATTCGTTACTTTTAATAACTCTTCCAGTGAATCGTACTGGCGGACCAGTTACATCGTTATCGGAAGGAAAGCATAAAATACCTGAAATACCGAACGTTGCATAAATATCAATTTCAATTTATATTTTAAGCTTGAGTGTATCAATTCAACTTTATTCAACAACATACTATTATTTAACTTAGTTTACCTACTTTGTTTCTTCGGGTAAATAATCAATGTTAACGAAACAACATTACCCTTTAATAACGACGAACGATCAAATAATACTTGACGTTTACGAGGAAACTCGGTGCTACGCGCACGTAGCTCGCTACGACGCTACGAGGCTACGAGGCTACGGCGTAGGCACTAAGTTACTATGTTAGCTTGATATCAAAACTTATTACGTTCTCGTCAGTTTATGACTATTATATATAACTATGATATAGGTGTGTGTGGATTTATATGCGCTGGCTACGCGGCCATGTCTTAACGGAGGTATTAAAATTTATATTGGTTAAGCTTACTTTTAAGCGAAGATTCATAATTATATTTCACCGATTTTCATGCAGAAGCTAATTCTTGTACACGGAAAAGGTACATCAGTTAGATTATTAACATTTTCGTATTTTCGTAATTGATAGTAAGACTCAATACATAAGGACGGATTCATTTAAATTCAACAATAGAATACAACAATAGAATTTTCAAAAAAACCTAATCCGTAGCAATCAGCCCAGATATTTTGCAAGTACTAGGCGTTTAATAACTATTCATATGAAAGCTGGTATTTTGTCCACTCCAATACTAAATATAGATTTAATATACAACGTTCGCGTATACTAATTACAGTTAATTCTCATTTAACGTAATGTCGACAAATAATTTGCTGTTATGTTATTTCGATACATTATTGACAAATTGGATTCGATCATTATGATGTACTCGATTATGCTAATTTATATAAAATGTTCCACCACAAAATCCAAGTACAAATATAGAAAAAAATATGGCTTTTTTTTAAATGCATTTATATATTTTTAACTGAAATCAAATTTTAATATACTAACGAAATACAGAAACAAATGAAAAAAATATAATACATAGTAACGTCACTATGAAATTTTATGGTGATTAAATTTTCTAGCTTTAACTTGACGACCTCGTTGGCGCAATGGTTACCATGCCGGACTGCCGAACTGATGGTCTCGGGTTCGATTCCCGGAACAGTCAACATTTGTGTGATGAGCATGTTTGTTGGCTGTGGTCTGGGTGTTATAATATGTATCTATTTATAAAAATATAAACGTAATTATATGTAGTTTATCAGTTGTGTTAGCACCCATAACACAAGCTAATTAATAGCTTACCA
>NWSH02000537.1:341657-373235 GCA_002382865.2 Heliothis virescens
ACATAATATATATATACATATACACATATATAGCACCTTAATAAAATATATATGACATAATATATACAAATACATACACATTAATACAAATGTCATGTTGATAAACATACTTTTGACATACTTTTTTATGACTTCAAAATGGTATTTAGACAATTTTGTCATCAAACAAGTCATCAAAAAGTCAAAATGCAGCCTACTCATACTTGATAGTTATTGTTCAGGACACAACTCATGGGACCACAGAACTACGAAATTCAATATTTATCAAATTCAATTTACTATATCCTGATGCAAAGCCTACGAGAGGCATCCTTGCGGCCGTTTGTGGAGATTTACAGCCTTCTGCCGAGAAGCCTCCATTGTTCAGCTCCACCGGACGCAGCTCTACATCCTCAATACTCCAATACTTCTCATGATTTACTGGAAATGGAAGGGGGGGAGAGGGTAAACTGACAAGGAGTATGAAGGTTTATTGCAAGTACATAAGAGTTTAAATTTATAGGAAAAATTAATAAAATAACATATTTGATTGTAACCGTATATTGGTTTTTAAATTGTACATCAGTTTAAAATTCCCTTCCACTCGATTCGTTACTTTTAATAACTCTTCCAGTGAATCGTACTGGCGGACCAGTTACATCGTTATCGGAAGGAAAGCATAAAATACCTGAAATACCGAACGTTGCATAAATATCAATTTCAATTTATATTTTAAGCTTGAGTGTATCAATTCAACTTTATTCAACAACATACTATTATTTAACTTAGTTTACCTACTTTGTTTCTTCGGGTAAATAATCAATGTTAACGAAACAACATTACCCTTTAATAACGACGAACGATCAAATAATACTTGACGTTTACGAGGAAACTCGGTGCTACGCGCACGTAGCTCGCTACGACGCTACGAGGCTACGAGGCTACGGCGTAGGCACTAAGTTACTATGTTAGCTTGATATCAAAACTTATTACGTTCTCGTCAGTTTATGACTATTATATATAACTATGATATAGGTGTGTGTGGATTTATATGCGCTGGCTACGCGGCCATGTCTTAACGGAGGTATTAAAATTTATATTGGTTAAGCTTACTTTTAAGCGAAGATTCATAATTATATTTCACCGATTTTCATGCAGAAGCTAATTCTTGTACACGGAAAAGGTACATCAGTTAGATTATTAACATTTTCGTATTTTCGTAATTGATAGTAAGACTCAATACATAAGGACGGATTCATTTAAATTCAACAATAGAATACAACAATAGAATTTTCAAAAAAACCTAATCCGTAGCAATCAGCCCAGATATTTTGCAAGTACTAGGCGTTTAATAACTATTCATATGAAAGCTGGTATTTTGTCCACTCCAATACTAAATATAGATTTAATATACAACGTTCGCGTATACTAATTACAGTTAATTCTCATTTAACGTAATGTCGACAAATAATTTGCTGTTATGTTATTTCGATACATTATTGACAAATTGGATTCGATCATTATGATGTACTCGATTATGCTAATTTATATAAAATGTTCCACCACAAAATCCAAGTACAAATATAGAAAAAAATATGGCTTTTTTTTAAATGCATTTATATATTTTTAACTGAAATCAAATTTTAATATACTAACGAAATACAGAAACAAATGAAAAAAATATAATACATAGTAACGTCACTATGAAATTTTATGGTGATTAAATTTTCTAGCTTTAACTTGACGACCTCGTTGGCGCAATGGTTACCATGCCGGACTGCCGAACTGATGGTCTCGGGTTCGATTCCCGGAACAGTCAACATTTGTGTGATGAGCATGTTTGTTGGCTGTGGTCTGGGTGTTATAATATGTATCTATTTATAAAAATATAAACGTAATTATATGTAGTTTATCAGTTGTGTTAGCACCCATAACACAAGCTAATTAATAGCTTACCACGGGGCTAACCGACCGTGCGTGAAAAGGTGTCCCGATATATGTATTTAAACAGTGGTTTCACCCGCTTCTTGAAGGAACAACATCTAGTACTCGGATGAAAAGTAGGTTTAAATTCTTCTAATGTACAAGCTATCATATAAGTGCCAAGTTTCACCAACAGTAGTTTGCGCGTGACGAAGTAACAAACACATTCACAAACGTTCACATTTGTACGTAACATTACAGTGATGATCTAATCTACTATATCTAGTGGCCTATAGCTTTTTTTGAGTATAGGATATCTAACACTGAAAGATTTTTTCTAATCAGGCTACCGGCCTGACCTTCCTGAGATCAGCTCTATAATATCAGTATAGATTCCTAAATTAGGCTTACTAACTTCAGTTGTGTGTATGTAGTGTATTTAAGCAAAGTCTGGTTGAATTATTCACAAATTAATGAACACCATTGATGTTATGTCCATTCATACATATTATATCGCAGTAAACAGCTTCGGCAAACGTGATCGTGTATGCTAGGATTGTTACTATTGACGGTATAGGAAATTATTTAAGAGGCTTTATTTAATGTATTGTACAAGATTTTGGAATAATCAACTGCTTTTATGTATGAGTAGTTTCTATCAGCGGTTTCACCTGCCCCCAGTGGGAATTACTCCGCGCACCCAGATAAAAACTATATAGTCTACGTCGGTAAAGGGATTATTTAATACTGAGAGAATGTTATAAATCGGACACGTAGTCCCTGGAATTATCGCGTGTGTACAAACAGATTCATCATCTATATAATGTTAGTGTAGATAAAACTCATGTCACTATACCATTCTCATAATCTATACTAATATTATAAACTGAAGAGTTTGTTTGTACGTTTGCTTGAAAGCGCTAATCTCAGGAACTACTGGTTCGATTTGAAAAAATCTTCCAGGGTTAGATAGCCCATTTAACGCGGAAGGTTATAGGCTTTTTTATCCGGGAACACGGCGTAGTTCCCACGGAGTAGTTGGTGGAAGCTAGTTCAGTTATAAAACAAAGAATCATAAAATTGAAACGAACTACTAACTACCAGAATAGGTAACTGTTATTATTCTTACTAACTAGACAACATCTCATTTTAACTATGCATCTTAAAAACTTAAAATTCTACTCTACAGGCAGGTTTTACAACTATATGTATAACTTGTATAAATATACTAACTTCCATATCTTATACGTGTTCAAAGAAACTCGCGGGAACTAAGAGTTTATATGAAGACGGTATAAGTATCATGCGAGGAGGCTTTGACCCGCCAAAGGAGATGTTATAGTCGTCGCCATGGCAACCTTTGACAGACTAGTGCCTATATATTGATAGTGATATTTTATTATTCATGTGTGCTATTTGTGGGAGTATTATTGAATTGTTAGAATGTTAATTTATGAGTGTCTCCTTGTTTTATGTATTTAGCTTAGCCTTAAAAATAACAGGAAAGTTTTCATCGCTGAGTGATAAAGACATTTAAATAAACATGCAGAGATACAAAAAACAAGTGTAATATTTGATTTTACTGGTTACACAAAAAACACATAAACAACAAAATCATAAAAAGTACTGATTAAAATAGAGACACGAACTAAAATAAAAGTCGAACTAAAAAATTTCCAACAGAACGAAATGTGTCACCTAAAGAAACGTATCGGTTCAGCAATTAACCGCTCCCTAAACTATCTCATAAAAGGGAGCTCGATACATGAGGGTATCGACATCCCACGTGACGCGCATAGTGACGCGCCCGCGTATCGATAATAAAACCCAAACGGCCCGCGGTCCTACTTTGTTGCACGTTTTATTACTTTTATTTACTTTTAGGGTTGAAAGATTGAAAGTTGATGTTATTTTTTAAGACTCTTGTGATATATAGGTCGTCGTAAAGCTCGTCCGACGTACTGCAGTCTTGTTATTTTCGCGTAACAAGACTTTGTTTTGGATAAATAGCACATTATATTGTGTTGAGCACATGATCCAACAAATGGAAGCTGATATGTTTTAATTGATATGAAGCAATAATTATCTAAATATAATGTAAATTCATGCTATTTTAATCAAATTAGTATCAGTCATAATTTCATAAAGGATCACTTCAATTAATTGATAACCTGCATTTCCTAAAATTGTAGTGGAACTATCTAAATATTCGCTATCTACTAAATAATATTGGTTTTCATAATTCCTGCCATTAATACTGACAGATACTAACTAAAACAGTAACTAAATGAAATTAAACGATCAAGCATAATGATACAAATATGTAATTACAGTGTGCGTCCGACAGTAGGAGTGCGCCGTGATTTGTGGGGCTTTTGCACCATTGTGTGAACGACCATGGTTTATGAAAATTAATACTCGGTTCCTTTAACAACTACTAATTTTACGGCAGATAATTTTAGATTATGGTTTTTTAAAGTCACTTAGGTAGTTTCTGTAAAATGTGTGAACAAAATAATGTTAAATTCTTCCTCTTTTATGTATTTTCGCGTCGTTCTATTTCCCTTCCATACAGCACAAAAATACGATATCTACATCTACCGGGAATAATGTCATAACCATTTTGTTAAACGACGAAAAAATCTCTTCAATGTTTCGCTAACATTTAGGGCGACATTTCCCGAATAGAATCTAGCATTTCTACGCAACATTTTGTTTAGATATTTTCTACAGCAAGCAAAATTAATTTACGAAAGAGCCACTGCCATTTTTATAATGGAAGGGATCACTTTTTATCTTATTTCATTAGATTCTATATACCACTACAGTGTCCTGTTAATATTCATTAGTGTAATTACTCCCTCCCCCCGCCGCCCCGCGCGTCACTCCCCTCTCCCCTCTCCCTTGCTCTTTGTCACTGAAGCTCTGAAATTCAGCCACTTTACAGAGTCAAGTGACTTATTATTTATGAAGTGCCCGATATGAATTTTTCCTAAATAAAAATTCATGATTCTTTTTAAAACATATTTATGATAGAAGCTTGTTCTGTATTTTATTTTGAATTATCTTTGTCGGATTATTATAATCTCATCCCTTTTTATAATTTATATAAGGTTTTTCAGATTTTCAACATTCACGGAAGCGAAGTGAAGCTTGCTCACACTATGAAGTGATACTAATATAGTATAACAAAACTACAGTTATAAATAGCTATAGTTTTATTTGATTTAATTTTGTTAAAATCATATTCTAATCATCTAATTGTAACTCGCTTATTTCTATATAAGTACAGTAAGTATACTTTTGTAACTTGATGAGGTGACTTAGAAACAGTCTAAATAGTGGTTAAAACATCAACTTTGAAAGTATTTATGTAAACTACGAGTACTGTTGGCACAACAGAATGCGATCGCGTGTCGTTCACAAACACAAGCAACATACTCCAGCTTTACTTTACTTTTCAAGTTTTCAGCTGTAATTTAGCACGAGTATTATTTGACTGAAATTTGAACTTTTATGTACTTTTAGTTAGTAACATGTTTATTTGAGTGAGCTAATGTTCAAATAATGATGATGATACAATATTATTGATGTGTTTATTTAATTTCGTTTATTTATTTATAATGTTGCCGTCGATATGTTATTATAATTTACTCGTAATATTTACATATGTACTTTAGTATCCATTCCACAATGATTCTATGAACTAATTATACGTATTTATTTGTCTGATTTAGCAAAATCATGCTTCTTTCAGATAGGTACTCAACGTTTGTATTCTGAATCTATTAGTATCCAGTTAAATGAAAACACAGTTAGATGAAATCATATTATCATGGCCAATAGCTTGACTTAGTTAAACCAATAGTATGTGTAACCGGTTTGGTAAGGTAACCGCAATGGGAATGTCGCAAGGATGTTTGTTAGTTACATATAATCTCCTGTATAAGCGCTCTCGCACACTGCTGACTAAACAGTCGGCCGACAGTTAGCCCGATGGTTGGCTAAAATAAAATAAAACAGACAGACAACGAACCCTAAAAAGAAGATCGTGAATCCTATGAAAGTTAGTCGGTCTGATAGGGAATAATACCTTGTCATTGTAATGTGTGTACTACCATCATCTCATCTGCCTAGCCTTTACTCAAGTATTGGGGTCGGCTTCCAGTCCATCCGAATGCGGCTGAAAACCGGAGTTTTCAGTTTCCAAAAATTTCCATACTAAATTATGAATCCGAACAAACTATTGCCAGACTAAAAATTTTCAGTTTACAGGCGCTATGATGTAAATGAGATTAAGTAAATCTATAATATAAAAATGAATTTGCTAAATGTGTTGGTAAGCGCATAACTCAAGAACGGCTGGACCAATCGGGCTTATTTTGGTCTTAAACTGTTTGTACAGATCGAAAGAAGGTTTTAACGATGAGAAAATATATGATTATAAAAAATAATTCA
Organism: Heliothis virescens; assembly: GCA_002382865.2. Classification (NCBI taxonomy): domain Eukaryota; kingdom Metazoa; phylum Arthropoda; class Insecta; order Lepidoptera; family Noctuidae; genus Heliothis; species Heliothis virescens. The sequence continues at coordinate 348,018 of NWSH02000537.1, forward strand.
AGAGAAAAGAAGGAAAACATGGAAAATCTTTTTTTCAGATTTATGCAGTCCTGGTACTTTACTCTTTTTGTGCGGCCGCATTTTGTTAATTGGTTTTTGACTAATGCGGCCCTGGTACATGGTGAGCAGAACCATCGAGATTTCGTGATTGGTTTGTACTCAGGAGATTTATGCAGACTTGGTACTTTACTTTTAGGTGCGGTCTCATTTTGTAAATTGGCTAATAACTTTGTCATCATTTCGAAACAATCACGGGATCTCGATGCAACTGCTCACCATGTACCTACCAGGCTCGCATAACTCATATAAGTATTCCAATCTCCCGACGCAACTGCTCACCAAATAATTATTTATAACTCAAGAACGGCTGAAACGGTTGAAAATTGGTAGAGAGGTAGCTAAGAACTGGGAGAAGGACATACGACATGTCGATGCAACTGCTCACCGTGCTTCGTAACTTAAACCAAAACACATATAGGAATTCTTAGCAAAAGTTACAAAAATTAAAGGTCTGGAACGTCTCGAATCGTCTTGCGCATCCTATTGTTTCCCCGTCCCCGGGAAAAGTTCCAGATCTTTGATTTTGACTACACCATTGTCACTTGCATAAGCAACAGGATCCGCGTACGAAGTCGCGGGCAGAAGCTAGTTATTTATAAAAGTCATAAAAAAAAAACAAATAAGAGCATCTTTAGAACGCAAATACAGGAACTTAACACTAAACTACGTAGACTAAATACCTTCGTAACATTAACCCCGACATCAGTCCAAATAATTTCCAGAAGACTTACAGCATGTGGTTCTATCTAAATGAGGCAGTTAACATCGCGTGCCTCAGTTTTTGTGCCGTATGCTTTGTAGTGCGGGACTCGTGCAACGTGCCTGAATATCAACCAGTTCCAACCGGTTCGTAGTGACGTGGAATACGCGCGAATTAATGGATGCTGATTGAGTGTTCTTGATAGTGTTGTTGTGTTACACTGGAAGTAGTCACTCGTTTTAAGTTTAGGGTTAAAGAATTTTACTTCTCAAAGGAATTCACTTACTGTTCATTGAATGAGAAAAAAAAATAGGCAAAGTAAGAATCCAGTGTTTGTTATTAAAAAGGAATAAAAACAATATTATTGAAACTAACTAAAATAAAAGAATATTTAGGTGATACTGATGACCAATTTTAGTAAGATAAAATCAAAGGAACGAAAGTACATCAAGATTGACGGTCCCAACTTTCTTTGAATAAGTTAATTATTTTTAATCTTACAGACATTAATCTACCTAAAAACTCAATAAACTGAAATTATAGTATACTTACAAGATGATAAAGCCCATTTCGCCGCGAACCGCATAAAAATAATTCTATCCATTTGGTTCGCCAACACTCATTCGGAATCGGAACGCTTAGCAATAACTCTACGATGCAATATCAGAAAACGGTTAGTATCACGAAAATTGTTCAGCTTTCAGCGATATAAAGTGTTGCTTCTACCTCGGTTTAAATCCATTTAGAATATATCTTTTCAGGTAACGGAAATTTTGAGCAAAGCGCAGTGGGGCAAAACGTTGTGGAGCGAAGCGGAGGGGAGCAAGCATGCTTCTGTAGTCGTAGCGGGTGGTTTATTCCTTTTGGTACCGCAGTACTGGCCCTCGATGTTATTGTTACACGCGGACTATATGTAGTTTTGCTTTCATTGGATTTTTACCCTTTTTCGCGATGGTTTGGTCTTAGTATCGATATATTTTTAGGATGTTATTTTTCTCCATGGAATAATACTAATAGTTACAGATTCCTCCATTTTAGAAATATTGCGGTGCAACAGTATTCAATATTGGCAATTAATTCAACCATCCATTTCATTTTGGAGGGTGAACTCACTATAATTCTATAGTGCACTGTTTTGGGCAGGGTTTCGACAGAAATGTTGTGATAGTTAGTGTTGATTTTCGCGTAATCTATTATATTTAATTTATATATTTTACAACTAAAAGCTTAACATTATATTTTCCGAGAAATCTAATGTGTGTTTCATTATTAGTTGTGTATTCTTTACCAGGAAAATATATTAGTGTTCATAACAATATTCGCGTATTGTTCTATTTTGTAAAAAAATAATTTATCAACAACCAGAGCACAGAGTTTCAGTAAAAAAGTTGTTATTTTATTGGACTTGATTTCTTGGTAATTGTTAATGATGTAAAATGAAAATGTTCTTATAAAATAAAGTCTACTTGCCATAGTGTTATGTATGTATTTCTGACTATACTTCTATTTTCAATTCTCCTACACCGTCTACATCATTATACTCTCTTCTACTACGAGTCTGCTGGAGGGGATTTCATTAGACATAAGCAGTTGTAACGTTGCACGTTATTTTGAAGTACTTTAAATAGTAAATATCTCCGTAAGCCTATTTAAAATAAAATACTGATTCTAATATTATGAGCCGTGAGCCGAGCGCCGCGCGCCTCGATAGCTAGCCGCGTCACGGAAACCGGTTCTGCGAACTATCCCTACCACCTAGACTGCGAGTCGTCGCTGGCTAGCAAGGCTCGGAACCGGTTTAAAAAATACCGGTTAACACCGGTTTATTACGGTTTTCCTCCGAACTTTTCTTAAGAACGTGAACGTTTTAAGAACTTTATTTTAACCCAAATTAACCGGTTTATTCGACGAGCGGCATGTCCGCAAACGCGTTGCAACTTATTGCGAATAAAATCTGAACAGCGCGCGGCGTTTCTTTATGGTGCGTCCGTATTAACCGGTTTTTATTGCTCTAAACCGTTTAATCCGAAAAAACCTTTATGTAAATACTGTTCCAAATATCGGTTTAAAAAAAACGGTTTATGCGAACGAAACCGTAACGTAAAGGTTTTGCGTCAAGTACATAATAACGGTTTGAAAATTTTACCGGTATCCGAGCCTTGCTGGCTAGGGAATATTCCATAATTTTCGAAAGAACAGACGGCCTACCACGCGACAGCGAACAGACGCCTATAATCACTTGTTCCAAAATTCTAATTGTGAACTACTATTTTAATTATTTTGTATTTTCGCACCTTTTTAAACCTAATTTAAACTCAAATTCTTCTAAGTGCATTTATTAAATTCAGTGAAACCCCAAATCGGGTGAGTGTTGCAAAACGAATATTTTACTACGCTAGTTAGCTAGCTAACCTTTGCATGACTTGCTATTTTCAAAAAATCATTGTCCTTTGTTCGTAATTGTTTCCTTAATGTTTTAGATCAGTTATAAGTGTTTAGAATCTATTAGTAATGTTTTGTGTTGTGTCATATCATGTCTAAAAGGCTAATATAGCACCTAAATGCTATATTGTCATCCACTAGCCGTTATTTCAAATTGACTTTGACCTTCTCATAGAGGTCATACATTTTTCTTTGTTCCTAAATTTTAAATTCTACCAGTAGTAATATGTACCTACCTACATGTTTTAATTATTTTTATATTTCTGTTTTCTGTTAAAGTAATTATTTTGCAAATCACAAATTCACTTCGCTTTTGCTACTGTACCACGCTGCCTAGGCTGCCTCACCCGATAGCTGCTTAGTGCTAGATCACTGCTTCCTTTTTGGTTGACCGTGTTAGTGGATATCGGGATGTCGCAGTCATGGCATGGATTCGGTCATTTTCTAAGACGTCCAATTACCGAATTCCAGGGTTCTTCCAATACCTAGCTGCTTTCTGCTTCATCTTCACCTTCTTTTCTACTGTCCGAGTCAACGTGACCTTCGTGACCTTCACGCCGAGTCAACGGGCCTACCCTGCAGCATCGACGGCTGCGGCAGCNCTTAGTGCTAGATCACTGCTTCCTTTTTGGTTGACCGTGTTAGTGGATATCGGGATGTCGCAGTCATGGCATGGATTCGGTCATTTTCTAAGACGTCCAATTACCGAATTCCAGGGTTCTTCCAATACCTAGCTGCTTTCTTCTTCTTCTTCACCTTCTTCTCTACTGTCCGAGTCAACGTGACCTTCGTGACCTTCACGCCGAGTCAACGGGCCTACCCCGCAGCATCGTCGGCTGTGCCGCTGCGGAGCTGCGAGCACCCTATCTACACAAACGGCTACTGATCCAGGACAGTGGTGTTTCTACCGGCGAACTAAAATTCGTTACGCGCTCGATATTCGAACTCACTCCCAGCTCAACCGACACCTACCTATCTACCACGAAATAAACAGTAACTACTATCAGTATTTTTTTTCTTTTTTTTCTACCAACAAGTAGCTAACGTTACACAGTACATTTGTACTATTTCATAACATTTCTTTCAAATATTCACTGTGTACATGAATGGTTAAATAAATAAAATACTTTACTTAATTTATCATTTCTAAAAGAAAATATGAAATAACAATCCCGTGGGTATGATAGGCGCAAGTAGCGGTAGGTGTGTGTGGTACACGGGGACTCACGGGGCGAATAAGACAAAAGACTCAACCTTGGTACACACGGACTGAAGTCACAAAAGAACTTCATCGCTGTCATTTCCATTTTCTTGCTGCACCGCAGACTTATCGTGTGGGGCACTGAAAGCAGCGAGTTGGAGTTTAGTACCTAGTAATGTAGTAACATTTCAACTGTAAGTAGATTGTGAAAGTAAAATAAATTATGACAAAACGGAATAAAAGGATCTTGGATGCGTTATCAAATGTGACGTTTAGTTTAATTATTACTCCGTCAAAGTTCCCATACGTTTTTTTAAGAATATTTCTTAAGATAGGTATTTTTTCTATTCATTACTTAGTCTAGACAAATCATATTTTTTAGGAAGATCTAGTTATTCTGCTTGACGACTATAGCCTTACTGCCGTATTCGGCTACAGCAACTACGTTGATAAATTTATGTGGGAGCTAGAATATTCAACTCGATGGTGCGTTCTTCAGTGACTGATATATCCAATTTTCTCTACAAAGCACACAGGAATATGCACCATTGTTATTGTCTCAATTTATTTTATATCACCGTCAACTATGCCGAAAAAGAAAAAGAGTAATGGCTCCATTTTCGAAGCACTCAGCTCATATAAATGTTCGTCTATACGTTTATTTCGAAATAAAACAGTTTTCACGCGGTTTTTCCTCTTAGGAATAGTGTCTAGTAATCTCGACCGCGGTTCTTGTGGCCCCACCGCAGCTTTATGTGCTCCGCCGTGTTTCCTTATAAGAGGGCGGGCAAAGGCTCCGTTCTTATTTCCGGTTCGACGGGTGTGACGTCACGTAACCGGAAACGAACAGCGCTCACCGACACATTCCAATAATAATATGTTGTTTTTCTTTTTGTAAATCTCGCGAGATTTGAATTCGAGAAAGTTTGTTTCGATAATGTAAAATGTTTAGTTTGTACTGCAATACGATTAAGAAAATTGTATTTTCTTTTATTATAAAAATGTAGGTTGAAATAATTTAAGTTATAAATAATATGATTTTCACAAATTAAATATAAATAATGGTAAAAAAAAGTCGTGGTGACCTAGTGGGTAAAGCACCAACCTCTCAAGTACAAGTGTGTGGGTTCGATTCCAGGTCAGGCAAGTACCAATGCAACTTTTTTCTAAGTATATCTTAGATACCAATGGGCTGATTAAGTGAAGGAAACATCTCGAGGAAACCTGGACTATAAAGTCTGAAATCACCAACCCGCATTGAGCAAGCGTGGTGATTACGCTCAATCCTTCTCTGTGTGAGAGGAGGCCTGTGCCCAGCAGTGGGACGATAAAAAGGCTAATAAAGATGAAGAAAATAATGGAAATTCATAACTGTTTCATTAATAGTGAATCTTTGTTATAATAAACCTCAAGATATTGAAGCTTCCTTTAATTCTGAAATCAGCTTGAAAAAAATCTCTTCAGCATTCCATATCTTATCCATTTACAAATATTATGTTTCACCCGTTATCTTTATCTTTAACACAAACTTTGGCGTACACTTTAACATTGCAAAGATGTACGTTCGAAAACAAACACAAATTGCTTAAAGTAAACATTATAAAGTAACTACAACAAACTTTGTATAAGTTGGAGTTTTTTTACTTTTAGCGAAAACCTGCCGAACAACTCCTGTTTCAAAGTAACTATATTTTATTTAGTTCTTTAATAAGGATAACGAAGAAAGGTCTTATATGAAAATTTTAAGGCAAAGGCTGCCAATTTTCGTATTTTAGTTATTTTTAAAGCTGTGTAGTGAAACTTTCTTACTAAAGAACATTCATTCTTATATAAGAATTAATGGTTGTAAATGTATGTTGGGGGAGGCATATGTTCAGAAGTGGGCGGTGATTGGCTGATATGATGATGAAGGGTTGCGACTCCACGTATTCTGCCCGACACAGTTTGAGCTGGACTTCCATTAGGTGCAGACTTAAGATACAATGCACCACGATATTAATTTGTTTCTATACTACTGGCTTAAATTACATTTTGTATTATATTCTAATCTTACTGATTTTCACTTTTGTGTTATTATAAAACTTTACAATCACAATAAATATTATTTTTCGCTCTCAAATACGTGTGTCTATTAAGTGCTGAATAAGCAACTTTATCTAACTAATGTGAGACACATTTTTGCCATATCGTTTAGATTAAATGTTATCGTTACTGTTTGTATTTTCATTAAATTATTTATGAAAGCATTAAGTTTAATACTCCCGTACATAAGCATTATGCCTCGGATAAGGTACAGTCGGCTATGAATATTAATGGCAGTAACTTCTGGTGTTTGTAGGGCGAATCAATAACATTATGTTTAGTCAATCTGTTGCCTGATCTCACGTAAGCTGTTGTCATTTGTCGATTATAATTATTAGGAGTATTTTTATTTTTTTGCCTTTCAGAAAACAGCCTTTCAGTTTAAATTTAAGTACGTAAGGGAACTACAAAAGAAAGTTTCATAGTTTTATGTTATCAATCATTTCAGTTTTGTTTGGTAAATCTACTATCAAACATAAAAAGATTAAGATTTTCTTTACATTTTGATGACCAGTGAACTCGCCAACCCTGTTCGTGTGTGGAAATTGCTTTCCGCGTACTATCGAACGTAATAAACGTTTCTAAGTTAAATAATCAAGTAATGTTTGTGTTGTCAGATATAATATATGTGTGAGCAAACAGCACCGCATATTACGTAGTGACGGCCAACGTTGGCGCCAATGTTCGGTCAATATCGCACGCGCTCAACCAATGTTGTGTTAGGAAAATTGAGTTCGCTAGGGATGGCTAAATTTAGAGAGGTTTAAATTTTTGAAAGAGAGTTTGTTTTGAAACTATCAGGCTTTAAGTGAATAACGTGTCTTTATTTAAGGGATCGATGTAAAATGTGGGATTAGAAAAGTTATTTATAACATGAAGATCAAATGAAAATTCTCAATTTCAAACAACAGCACGCTGTTTAGAAATATTCTTATATATAAAAATGAATCGCTAAATGTGTTGGTAAGCGCATAACTCAAGAACGGCTGGACCGATCGGGCTTATTTTGGTCTTAAAATGTTTGTACAGATCGAGGGAAGGTTTAAACGATGAGAAAATATGATTATGTATAAAAAAAAGCAGGATCCGCGTACGAAGTCGCGGGCAAAAGCTAGTTAATTATATATTTAATAGAAGACGTAATTACATGTTTACCATCAAACAGACACATAAGCCTCATCCCAACATTGGGCCCAACATGTGTAGCAAACACAAACAGTATGCAAATCACGTAGGTCTCAGGTGGCGAGCCGTCACTCGTATTTGTTAATTTCGAGATTTCATTCAAGTTGTCGCGAGGGATAATTGCATGTATCCCAACTAATCATATGAGTTGTCTCGTGAAGGGATGACGTGTATTTGTTGCGTAGGATTCGCCTTATAAGCTTATCTTTCTTATTTACACCTGTGACGGACTAAAATATAGGCTTAAAAGGTTCGAATCTGCTCTCTGAAAGTTCGTATAGAATATGATATTTTTTTCTTACTTAGTGCTGATTGTTATACCTTTGAAATTATATATGAAGTTATGGATATTTAAAAATTCGATAGATAATCGAATGTATTTGTTTTCAGCTTCTAAAAAGTAGATTTTTGTAGATAGGTATTGTTTACTGATTGACCTCGCCGATATAATCATAAACTACGATCAATCCTTTAGCTGAACCTCGTTAGCAAAAAACAATAAAATAAACTTAGTGATTTTATTTGATGTCGTATAAAATACCATGAGATGCTTCTATCCAAGTAAACAAAAAGCTATTAAACAAAGTGTTCAGCCATTTTAAGTTCTTAATTATTTATATCGTCTAGTCGACTGTCAGGGTTAATACTTTAGTTATATTTCAAGTTTAATAAGAGCAGTAAATGTCTAAGTGATAAACGTAATGCTATGCTTATTAGGAGAGAAGGGTTTAAAAGTTTTCTTAATTGAAGGATTCATAGATTTTGCATTGAAATTGTCCCATTGCCACTTAAGGAAGTATTTGATAATTTTGTACATAAAATACAGAATAATTTTTGATGTGTTTATTCTTGAGTACGATATAAAAACATTGTTTTTGTGTATGTATTCTTAGATAAACGATCACATCCGCTAGGTGGTTTCTTAAGAACAATTAATATAATCTTTCATTTGTTTTGTCGCAGGACTGCCGGGCGTGAGCGGCGGCGACGGCACGCGCCCGGAGCGGCCGTACTTCGACGACGTGTCACCCCGCAACGTGTCCGCCGTGGTGGGCGCGGCGGCGGTGCTGCGGTGCCGCGCCAAGCACATAGGCAACAGAACGGTATGTTGTACTGCTAGCTGTAGCCCACAGCGGCCGTTTTACCCATCTTTAGGTCGTATTATGACGGTTGTTTAAGGTTGGTGAAAAACAGGAAAATGGTATTGCGGAGTTTCGAACATAATATTGTGTCATAATGCGACACCTTTCTCGCGGTTATTAGGATCGATTCTATAAGGAAATTGCCACTTGAATTCTACTTCCCATGGTTACACAGCAGGCTTACTTGCAAATATTGCTATTTAAATGTTTTAAAGACCTACTAATACTAAGAAACTAACTAATGATATTTAAGCTATGATATATAAAAATCTGCATCTAACCTAGAAAAGATACAGATTGTTGAATAGCACAAATCAAACACTCCTTCTAAACCGAGTTTATACAATTCTACAAATATTTCTACAGAACCAATTACGAACTAAATCCAGCAGCGTTTGCTTCTAAATTAATTACAATTACCTCTCGCCATTCCAAAGGTCTCAGTCTAAATCAAAACCTAGAATCTCTTAATCAAGATTTAGTGCTATCTAATATTTAGTTTGTATGTAACAAGGGCGAGGTTTCATCAACGTAATCCAAAACATAAATTACTATTATTACGGCAATGATTGCGGCATCCCCTTCGGTCAGCCGACCGAGATATTAACCGAAACGGTTATTATCTTAGTCATTAATACCTTGATTACTATGCTGTATACATACGCTGTACGCTAAGCCACAGCCAGCAATGTAATGCGAGGAGTTAGATGGATGACTGACGGATCACGAACATGTGTATTGCTATAATTATCGAGTTATGTACACTGTGTGTTCTCGGGTAATGGAATTTGAAACCTGAGTGGTTGCAATGCGATTATTTCTTACTGGGAAATTCCAATTATGTTTCGTTAGTTGAATTTGGTTTTGCAATTTGTTTTTCTCCTAAACACTAGCGATTATCACACTAACATTTTAACGTTAATTACTTTTATAATATTATTAAGTTCATTCCCATGCAAATATATTTTTCGTTTTCCCACCAAGCGCTGCTTCGTGGCAGTAGGTACTGGCAGGGTCGCTATTCAGTGGTTTACTACCTAAATATTAAATATGGGGAGAAGGTGTGACACTACACAATCATCGTAACAACATGATAAAGCTCTTTATATAGTTTTGTCAAAAAAAGAAAGATTCAAACACCGTGTAAAGTCAGAGTGCCTCACAGGAACACACACGAATATGGATAGAATCATACAAATCAAAGCTCCCATGCCCCCAGCACAACGTGTGACCACCTGCCAACCTCTCGAAATATCATTTTTCAACGTCGAAGTCCTCATTGGTTCGATATCCCTCCTCAGGCTCGGTCCACTGGCCGCCATATTAATGGTTCAGGGATCTCCAACCCATTCGAGAAAATAAATAGCCATCTGACATGTCCTACGATGCATTATAATATATTGTTCGCCATGGATTATCTGCCGTCATTTTCTTGTAAAAAAGCCTCGGGATTACGAACCCTTTTTTTAGGTTTTTTTCACTGTTTTATACCCCTGTGATGGGGTTTCTGTGTTTGGGTAAAGTGTTCTGAGTGGTTTAAATTATTGTTCGTGTTCAGTTTCCTTTCATGCCGTGTAACCAACTTCATAAATGTAGGTATTAAGTACTCTCTGACGGGTTGTTTGCGTTAGGAATTATAATGAAAAGTTGTGCTTAAAATAAAGATTACACGAAACAACTCAAGCTCAAATATGTTAATTGCAAATGTTTCCTATTTATAAACATTCTTGCAATCGCAAAATTACCGAATTCAGCGATGAAATTGGCCTTGTAATGGTCTGATATTGTCATAATGATGGTACTCGTTAAAATAGCTTGAACAGCAATTTGGCACAAATGTAGTATTTGGGTCACCGCAGGCGATGCCACTCTATGTACACTTATATTGTCATTGTTTCCTCTTGCAGTAGCCATAAATATTTTACACAATATTTTTCATCGATAATAATCTGTTTTATCGATGAAAAATTGCCATGCTCGGTATTCATTCGGCTTATTAATTTTCCTCAAAGTTGAATCCGATCAGTAAAAATTTATTACATTTTATGTTTATTTTTGTCATCAAATTGTTTCTATTGAATCAACACTAAAAATTCACCGACTTAATGAAATTCCAAGCTAAAGTGCTACATTTCGGTTAGGATAAACGTTTAGCACCGTCCAGAGCCATAAACTGCCGGATGATCATAGTAAATCCTGCACATTTCCTCTTCACAAAATATCGCGAGCAGGACAGAATAAATCTTCCTTAGCCCTTGACGAGGATAATAAAATAAACAAATACCCTACACAGTTTTGCGGAAATATAAAACGACGTCGGCTGACCCGTTTCAATGCTGAGGTTAATTCATCAAATTTCTGCGAGCGCTCAAGAGGAATTGAAGAAAAACCTCTCAGTCGCTTAGCCGTTACTTAATTTTATTATTTTAAAGGCTGTAAACAGTCTGAGGACGTTCCATCTTGCTTAATTACAGGGCGGACTTACGGGCTCACCCCCAGCTTACTCTAATTACGTAGAAAAACAAAAACCCAACAAAAGGGAGGGGAATTTATTTTCTAATTTCTCAGTCTGGAGAGCTCTCGAATTAAAAATATAATTCAAACGTTTATTGTCGGTGTAATTTTAATCAAAAGGCAGCGGCCTATCTCTTTGTGATGTAAGCGAGTTACTGAGAAATAATTCGCCGCTAGCCCGAGGTAAACGGTTTGTGTGTTTATATGCTTATCCTTATTCACTGAAATGCCACCACAAAATAACTTTCCTGAATTCACTGAAAGTTAATTTAAATAAACGAATTTTCGGAATTGAAACTGTCAGTGCTAATTTCCCGTACTGTACTGATAACAGAATCAGTGAGAAAATTTGTTTTTCGATATTTTTTTCGCGTAGCAATAGCAAGTGGTACACGTAAGTACATTACATTTTTCAGGAAAAGACATCAAAGGCGAACAAAAATCACAATATAAGCTAGCGAGACGTTATCCTAAGTAGATACTCGTAAAGGTCTTTTACTCGGCTTGTCAGTAACTATTTCAGAGCACGTATGTTTCAGACCCTACAGATTTAGTGGCCGGAACGGAATTCCCTCTCTCCTACAGCAGTTTCTGGGAACAGAAAGGCACGAGTAAGGAAAGCTTCATATCCCATTAATATTAACCAGCACAAATCAATATCGAAGGACTAATCAAAAAGGGACCAGATCAGCCTTCGCCGGTTTATTGAATATTGACGTGAATGAGTTTCATCATAATTTTAATAGACACGAGAAAGACGTTCAGGGCAATATGGAGCGGCTAATTGATATTCGTCAGGTAAAGTTGGGCTCACAACTTGATGCCGGCTTCGTTCGACAATTCCGCTGTTTGAGACAACTTGCCCGGTTTTTGAGACCCGAGGGACCGAGTTCGTAATTCCTGTTATTAGTAACTCTGACATCTGATAATTGAGTTATCATCGGCGTTTGTTATGTAAACTTGTGTAGATGATGTACCTTCACAGTTGTAATTGAATCCGTTTTTAACCATCACAGATTACATCTGGTTTATGTATCGGTTCTCAATCAGGAATGTTTTAATTAATTTGAAATAATTGGCTTATATCAACCGTTGTATTTATTAATATTGCTGCAGCTTATGCGAGTTATTCATCATCGCCATCTGATTTGTTTTTATGTCTCCGTCAGGCATATACCTATATTTAAATAGAACAGACTTCAAAAATGAGTCCCGATGCCGTTTATAATACGATTTCGTCATATGCCTTAAAACAAGGTTTTCCTGAAAATACTAAAAGCTGTTTCTATTCCAGGTATCGTGGATGAGGAAACGCGACCTCCATATCTTGACCTCCCACATTTTCACATACACGGGGGACGCGCGGTTCAGCGTGCTTCACCCTGAACCCTCAGACGACTGGGACCTCAAGATAGATTACGTGCAGCCAAGAGACGCTGGCGTCTACGAGTGCCAGATCAATACGGAACCCAAGATCAACATGGCTGTCATACTGACGGTCGAAGGTGACTTTTTTTACTTTCAATAGGTCAAGATAAACTGGATGTTCTTTGATTTGTATATGTTCCAGTTTAGCTTGATCTCTCATTGTTATTACAAAAAGAAGCGATTAGTTTTACTTTTAAGTTAAAATTCATCAGTCATTGTATAAACGGGACCTTTTATTAATTAATAATGGTTACTAATTAAATCTCTGAAATATTAAAGGAATAAGCTCCTCAGTCTAGAAGTAAGCACTCAAAATTAATACAGGACTAATTAAAAGTGAACAATTTGTTGATTTAAATAAGAAGAATTAAAATCGTGGAAAGGTCGAGAAAATGTGAAATAAATAAAATATGAAATAAGTTTTTACTTCGTAAATCTTTGATATATTTCTCAAAGAAAAACCAAATTAACTTTATACATATCAAAGGACCCGGAAAATCTTCTAAATAATTAAGTAATGTTAGTTTGCATTTTTCTTAGAAATAAAGAAAATATTTTGCTGACGGCACAGATAAAATATTTTGAATAACATTCATACTAATTCGTAATAGGTACGATACAGAACCTTTTGAATTAATTTAATAAACCTACAAGGTTTTTTGTGCCAAGATAATTGAGTGTACACGTGTAAAACAACATTATATAATCTATTATCCTCTTTTTAAGTACGAAAAATAATTCTAGTTAAAACTCCTCGCATTAGGAATAAGTTTTAGAAAATATATTTATCGCTAAAAGCTTTTATCAAAATACATTATTTAGATATCATATCAAGCCTTCATAAGTCATTTAAAACACCATTTCTTTGAACAAACAGTATTTTGTTACACGTATGTATAAACTCATTAGATTCAAACGGAATGTGTAATACGAATTGAAATTGTTCCTACATATTTTACGAAGGGTAGTCGTGGTGATCCTCGAATTACAAACAGGGTTATGAAAACCTAAATAAGATGTTCGAAAATAGGAAAAGGGTAAAATTGACTACATTTCGGGAAAACTAAACTAAAAACTGGACTGTATTTAAAGCAGCATTTGCAAAAATGAATAAGATTATGTAGTATGTACATAAATATCTACTTGTCCTATCTTTACATAAAAATTCCATTCAAGGTCCCCTTACAAAACTAAAAGCATAATATTCCAGGAACAGGTTAAAAGGAAAAACAGCACACCATTACCCTTAACATGGTCGTATAACAAGGATAAACAATACAAAAAGCCTTGGTCGTTCAGTCCGCGAGATCGTATACAACGCATGAAAAGTGACGATGCCGTAATCCGGCATTCATCTCTCGTCATATTAGTAGTGGGTCTAATGCCGCGGTACAAAGTGGAACACATCTATCTACGTCATACGTGACGGCCGGCCTTGGATACCAGTTGTTGAAATATTTTGTTGAAGTTTTATCGAAATTATGTTGTGGTATGTGGTTGAATTGGTCAATGTTATCTTGGTTCGTAGTTTTTTGATCGTATAATCGAGGTGATAGTGATCCCTAAAAAATCCGTCTTTTTAGCTATATTGCAAAAAAAATACTGCTATAATCACAGGCTATAGCTTAAGCACAGTTTACATAGCTTAAACTTTTTGTAATAAACATGCTTTAAATATTTAATGTTATAAAAAGCAAACATTATTTTACACATTCATTTTTTATATTTCTACCTAGAATTTGCTTTTACTCAAAACCTTTTTCTACTTTATATCGTAATCGATTTAAACCGTGCTTGTAAATACTCAGCATTTTTCGAGAAACTTTAATCTCATTTTAGTGAAGTCTAAATAAAAAACAGCTGTAATTTTATTTTGAACCTAGGATAAAACGCTTTTGAGTTTCATAGACCTTTTAAATAGACTATTATAGGATATTTATAAGCGGTTGAGATTTTAAGCCGAGCAATTGCAATACGTTATTGGTGAACGTGACTCGGGGGTTATTACTTGTGTTAGTGAAGCTTTTATTTTATAATAAATGTGAAAATGGCTGCCAAACGCATTGCACTATATAGTGACAAATGAGAAAATTAGATGAAACGCCGTGAATAATAACTGCATCATTCACACCATTAAACAATTATTTCAAGATATATTTTTAAAGATCTTTATTTTTATCCAAAATTGGGGTTTAATCGCGACTTTAGAAGTATAATACTCTTTTCTTTACTCCACATTTCGGGTGCACTGCACCGACCATGGTCACGGGTAGTAGGTTTCAGTCTCAGTACTGAAAGTGCGTGTACAACTGTAGTGAAATAGTTTTGGGCATATTATTGTCAAATATAGGACAATTTTTATAGCTTAAAAGTACCTATCGCTATAATTTTTTCCAATTATTAGAAAAACATGTAACATCATGCGTCACATTTCTTGTAACTGCATAATTGCCATACTCGCGTATATTATCACTGGAGTTTTCATCTATATGATAAGGCGACGTTTAATGTAGGTACTTCAGGCTACTAAGAATTTATCTAATAGAAACTCAATACTTTATCTGACTCCGAGAATTCTCGTTTACAATCTCTATTAGTGTAGTTGCTGAATCAATCTCGAAGAAACTTCTCGAAAGTTTATGATTAAATGGTGGCTTGTCTACATACGTGGTTGCTGTCTTAAGTCTTTTACTTTTTGTGAAAAAAAAATAACTTATCATGTCAGTCACGATTTTCATCTCAGGCATAATAAAAAACATATCAAATAATATTATCAAACTAAAAGTCACAGCAGTCAATCGTAGTTGTGTTTAATTAACTGGAATATAATACAAACCTTTACGAAGATTATAAAATTATATTAATCTTATAATGAAAAACTTTGTTTGCTTTTTATTAGTTTTTATGCTTTATATTAAAAAGTATGTGATATGTATTTTTCCATGATATGTTAGGTTTTATACTGTCATTAAGTAGTAAACGAAAACATTTTGATTGAACCTTTCCATCTAATGAACAACCAAAAAGGTCCCAATATAAATAAACAAAGGGTGAATGGACCTCTATTTAATATTCAAAGTAATCCACGAGCGAGTATCGTTCCGCCATCAATTCAAAGGGAAATTATTTATAAAATCAGTGTACCCGTGAATTAGATATTATGACATCTGGTCCTACCGTCCGAGACTGCAGTTTTCATTAGTAATGATAGACACGTTGAAAATATTCATAGGTAGTCACCAGCTTTGGTCGGACGTGAACTAGGTTAGCTCGTATATGTATAAATAAATGCTGTAATAGTTCAATAGAACATAGAGACGAGCTCGTGGCTCAGTCAAAGCCGCGCGGATCGATCGATCATAAGCTTAAGCAACGCTTGGCGCGCTCGGTCCGTGGATGGGTGACCATCTTGTCATAACGAGTTCTTCCGTGTTTCGGAAGGCACGATACACTAGTCAATTGACATTCTTTAGTCGGTATGGGTAGTCAGAAGCCAGAAAGTCTGACAACCAGTCTTACCAATGGGTATCGGGTTGCCCGGGTAATTTGGTTGTGGAGGTCAGACAGGCAGTCGCTCCATGTAAAACACTGGTTCTCAGCTGCATCTGGTTAGACTGGAAGACGAACCCAACATAGTTGGGAAAAGGCTAGGCAAATGATGAGTTCAACAGAAACGCGAACTGTATCTGTGTAACTTTGTTGAACATGTTTATGAAGAAACTTTTGGGGTACAAAGCTCAGTGCAAACACTATTAGCATTTAACACGATGTCTTCGGTATTAATAAACCTATCTTACAACATAAAACACAAACAAAAATAAACAATCTAAATATACCTGACTACTCGTTAAGTTTAGTTAAAAATACATTAATTACTGACTAGCTTTATATCTCAGGTAAAGCCATTAGCTACAAAAATGCCGCTGTTTTTTGTCCGATTATGAATCTTTACAATTAAACGCGACAGTGGGCCTTTTATAAAAACTTCGCAACAAAGCGGGGCAAGGTCTAAACAATTGAGTGGGTTAATTAAACAAATGGCCATGTAAAAAAGTACCTATGTAATTTTTTTGCTATTTCCATAAAATTTAATTTTAAATAAAATAGGTCAAGGTTTTTGTAAAAACCGACGGTTTAAATAATCGCTGACGATAAATTCTTGTGAAAATATGACGTTAATCACGAGAAAGGCTATTAAAAGTGTTATCTGGAAACAGAAAACGATGTTGTGTTTAACTTGGCCAAACAAATTTGTTCCGCTGTAGGCATTTTTAGCCTTGATTTATGAAGTTTATCACGATCAAGCCAATACAATTTAAAATATTGATAAGTAATCTTGAAACTTATAAAAAAAACCATAAGTACGAGTGACTTAAAATGAATAAAAATAATTGCTTAAATCCAGTCTAAAGCCCACCCAAGGAATCCAATTAAATACCCATTCATTTGATACTCGAGCCACATGGCTTGTCAAAGCAGAACCCATAGGTGCGTTCAAATCAATCCCCACACGGTAGATCGATCTAAAAGTATTGGGACTCACAGATTATTCAGTGGAAAAATATGGCAAATACTCCATGGCTGGAGTTTCAACGGACTGAGGAATTCTTCTGTCCTTGCCCATGTAGCAGGAAATGATATTATCTCGCAAATATGTGTTGTAAACCGAATTGACATGAGAGGAACGTCTTTAGCTATAGTATAATGTCGTTTTGTATATAGAGTTTCGCCTAGTGAAAAAACTTAATAAAAAAAATCGTGCTTTATAAAATCCAATTTTGAAACTCAGTTAAATGATTAAAGTAAAATTCAAGCACCGTAATAGAATAAAAAAAAAATAAAAGTAAATATCACGAAGCCTCCATAAAATCAGTAACTGCTCAAACATGATCCAGTTAACTTTTTACGTGGCCTCTCTGACTTGACGACTCAATGTAATATAGTAATATATTCCTTTAGCATTTTTCGTCAAAGGCCCCATTTTAGCCCAGCGTAATCATAATACGATTATTGTAAAGTAGATTGAAATAAACAAATGAAATATGACGGCCTTTTGAAGTGGAATTTTACAAAAATAATATTATGAACAAAAATAGTAATATATTTATTTCTGCGTTAAAGAACTGGCATCAAATTACGAGCATCCATGACTCGAAAAATTGTGAGAGATGTTGGTTTTGCAATACTTTTGATGCAAAATCTGATATAAATCCAAGGAATGAAAATTGATTTCAGGCAAAATAATAACTACCAAAATTAAAATTACACAACAAATACACGTAAATGGTTAAAAAAATGCTAACACGGTAATATGAACTGCGTGAAGGCGCGTGTTTTCCACTTAACTCATACGAGATAGTTAGCCATTACAAAGTCGCTCTCACCCAGATTATAAAATAAAAAAGCATAACCCTTTTAACTGAACCGCAACCCGGAAAGTTTAGAGCACGCTGAATTGTTGTCACTTAAATTTTATTTCATCGTTATGAAACATTAAAAGCTTGCCCCTACAAAATAACTCTATTCGTGGAGTGCTCGCTCCAAGCTCTACAGCTTATGTTTTTAATTATAAAACGCAGATTATAAACGTTTAGCGTAGGTATTTTAAATAGAAGGAGACTTCTAAATTTATTTTTAGTAATTTATTTCTTTGTTGAAGTATAATGATAGCAGCTGCTGCTATGGGGTCTCCTGCATTCCAAAATCCTTCACTATTATTTCTAGATTAGAATCAGTACAACTATGATATGATGACTACGCTATTCTGTATCTTGATGATACAAAATCACCGTGGGTGTTGCTATTTATAGTGTACTTGTTTCCTTGTCAACTCTATACGTTTTCTTTTTCATCCGTTTAAATTGTGAGGACAATGGCCTGCGCCTATCTTTTATCTTGGACATCAAAGTCAAGGAAGATAAATGTGATTAATTTAATGTAATTCTCTGTCTCTTGACTTTATTTAAGACTTTTTATTAGAACAAAGAGGATTAATATTTTTTTGATCTTAGGCAAATCTGGATATTATTCCCAACTGTTATATTATATTTAGAACAATAGACAAAAATATATAACACTGAAGCCTCTTTCCGGCACAATGCTATATAATACCGTTTTATACGACATCCAAACGCTTTGCTATCCACAGCATCGTTCACTATTATCAAGAAGACGTCTAGCGTTTCAACGAGACAAATACGGTCGATCCATTCTATAAAATCCTGGTCTAGGACTCAAACTCCATTATCGATTACGTGACTTATGTTCCGGAACAAATCCGTTTCGTTACCAAAACCGGTGTTGGCTAAATGAGCACAATTTTTTACCCGACTCGTTTTCATAGTAGCCAATTTGTTAGTGCACGCTTCGCCGCTAGATACGTCATGCGAGCCTCTCAAATTCACCTCACAGCCAATTACAGGGCTTGTTATTGTTGAAAAATGTCCGACAATGCCTCACTCAGGCTGTTTCGTGTAGTTTTATGCTAGTTGCTATATTGTAGTTTAAATTGAATAAGTGCTCTCAGATGACACAATGAGTCTTGGATGATCAAAATAGGAACTGAATATTTCCGAAATAATTTGATATTTAACTTTATTCTTGGCTTTAATAGTTACACAATCAGGATTTAGCTAATAACATTTTAGTAAATTACTTAAAATTTTGTGACGTGACGCTAATTAGTTATTGGAAATTTCAGTCAAATTGTTTGACAGACTGTGACAGTTAGACTTCTACCAATTAAGAGTATCGTTTTAACGATAATAAGTTTACACGTGTCGACTTCAAGAACCATCACAGAAGAAAGCGGGGAGGTGTTAACCCTCCCACGCTGATGTTGCCATGGTAATGACATGGCGAGGGCTAGCAACCACAACTGACATTGTTATTGGATGATGTTAATATTATTATTTTGACAAGTATCAATGGCATCTATTGTATGAATATATTCAGGTGGATATGTAGTCGATTTTTCTAATCTGGTTTATTTATTATTATCACAGAGTATTTTAGGGCACAAGCCAAATGGCTCCAGCTAAAATGTACGCTTTCTGTAAACTTGCAACTGCGTAGATGTAATGGTAAGTGCACACGTAGTAATGTTAGTGTTCTATCCTATACAACGTTACTATGCACGGCGGGGTCTTAACTTGTCTAATTGCTGAGGTCTCACTAAACTCCCAACTTGAACTCATCTGAGACACAGTTTTAATTCTATCACGTCATCTCCCATTTTCTAGTCCCCAGACTTCTGCACAAACTGTGATTTGAATAATAAACACGGCGTCAAGGTCGTCTGCCACATCAATTTGAAAGTCGCTCCCCAGTTCAGTAATTTCCATTCCATTGCTAAGTCTTTGTATCGCTAATTCTACCAAATCTAATACAATGCTCAACTCTTTCGATGCATCTCTGGTAGGGTCACATGCTGTTTTGTATTCCTCGCCCTCTCCTAAGCTGTTGTCTTGTGAATTCCAGATGAGTCCCTCATCCCCGCGACCTCGGCCCCGCCCCGCTCCTCAGGTACCGGTTTCGTATCCTTCTCTTCATTTTTAATTACATTTTTCATTTGTTTATTCATTAGTATTTCATTATACTTTCATCTGTTCGTAGCGGCTTCATTTTCGTGTTTTCGTTGACAGCACGAGATGTTTTGTTTGGATATTATTAGATGGAGTTTGTTGGGCGTGCGGTGTAGCGCTTTTTGAATTTGCATGAACTCTGCGAGACGTTGTCCATGCAGTAGACATTGTATAGTCCATGACGGTCGACTCCATCGCTAGAGTATACCAACAGATGCATGGTTGTCACTCAATCTCTAAAGCGTATTTCCTAAGTCAACGGAGGTGAAAACAAATAATGCCGTAACAAAAACTTGAAACTCACCCGACGAGCTATTACTGTCAAAAACTGTGCCGCAGAAAGTAGAATAAAATTTTATTGCCAACATCCAAATCGGTGGGTTGCCATAATAAAAATAAACGTTTTAGTCGTTACGTCAACCAGTGTTTGGAATTGAGTAAGTTAGAGAAAGCCATAATGCTAAGTTAAACACTTTTTAAAGTCAAATTAGGTTTAGGCGAGGTGGAATTGGCTCGGCTCGGCTTTTAAACTTGCATCATCATTATTGTCTTGTTCAAGTAGGCTTTCAAAAGAGTTATAAAAGTGTTCAGTTGAGACTAGGCACCGGTGATTTATCTGCAATTCAAAAAACGTGAGGCAAATTAAACATAAAAGAAGAAAAACTAAGTTTAGGTCTAAATGGATTGTGTCTATATTTTTTGCACGTGACTGTACCCATCAAAACTCTGTACGAGGACTTGTTCATTTTTAACAACCTAAATACCTTTCGTTGTTAAACCCCAAAACGCCATACCTAAATGTTGCTAGTTTCATTACCTGAGATTTGAAAACCTTACCTATGAACCCTGAATCCCTATTTGCATACAATTTGTAAATATGCAAGCATTTTCTTGTGCCACGTGTGTTACTGTATTGTGTACTTTATGTTATGTAGTGAAGGTTCTGTTTTGCTTGTTGCAGCTGCAGCGGCGACCATATGGGGTTCGCAGGACGTGTATGTGAAGAAAGGTAGCACAATATCACTGACGTGTTCAGTGAATGTGCACTCGTCGCCGCCATCCACTGCCTCAATTTTATGGTAAATCTTATTGTCCCTTATATTTACGTGGACGCTAACAATATCTGCCTTTATGTTTGGCTGGCTTGTACTTGTAGTCTTTGAAGAGCCTTTTGGGCTTCTTATCTTTTTGCCTCTTTGTGGATTTTCGGAGGAAATTAATGTTTGTTCAAAATCTTGTAGTGGTGTCCTTGCAAATATAATTAATTCAATATTTTGTAAATCAGAAACATGTGCAGAATTTAACTCACTAAATTCTGTGTTTATAAATCGTATTCAAATTTTTTGGTATACAAATTCACTTTCAAAATTCCAATAAATAAAAGCCAATTTTGATTTAAATGACTAATATCGATTTTAAAGTTATGTGATTAGATTGGCACCATTCTTAGAATAGTAATTAATTGCTAGACAAACGTTTGAGACGCAAATCGAATTAGTCACAGTATTGAACAAGTTTGGCGTAGTGTCACACTAACTTGCTCATTGTGTTACTAAACTGTGTTGCCAACTGTATGGGCACGGGCTTTGTTCCACAATATTCAAGATTTCTCTACCTAGATATTAGTTTAAACTATGCAAAGCAGTACACCTGACTATATCTTAGTTTTCTTTATCTATAAAGAATTAATCAAAAAGTATTTTAAGAACTTCGAACTATTTTTAGGAAAATTAATAATTTATAAGCATATAAAAATAACCCGCATTAAAACGAGACTCTGAAGTCTAACGTGAAAGTCACAAATACCTAAGTTTCATGCAACATTCACGA
This sequence comes from Heliothis virescens, assembly GCA_002382865.2. NCBI lineage: Eukaryota > Metazoa > Arthropoda > Insecta > Lepidoptera > Noctuidae > Heliothis > Heliothis virescens. The sequence continues at coordinate 370,185 of NWSH02000537.1, forward strand.
ATCCATCCCTTCAAAACAACCTCACTACGTTTTTTACTTCAGAAAATATTATCTCTCTTCTTACACTTTCAATGTTCATTCCACCTGTATCGAAATCAATTTAATTTCTACATACTCCTTCCTTCTAGGTACCACGGGAACTCAGTGGTGGACTTCGACTCCCCCCGCGGTGGGATCAGCCTGGAGACGGAGAAGACGGAGGGGGGCACCACCAGCAAGCTGCTGGTCACGAAGGCGGCCCTCACGGACTCCGGGAACTACACTTGCGTGCCGAATAACGCGCACCCTGCCTCTGTGTCCGTGCATGTGCTTAATGGTAAGATTTACTTAAGAGTAAGGTGTTTTCAAGAAGCCCATGGGAAAATGTTGAAACTCCCTGATTAAACGTTTTTGCACACTGCAGACTAAACAGTCGGCCGACAGTTGGTCTTATGTTCGGCTAACAATTTTTTTGAAGAAAATCGTGAATCTAATTAAAGTTTTTAGTCGGTCATATACAGGCAGAATAACTTATCTTTGTAATGAGCATATTACTATTCATCCTTATACTGATTTATGAGCCGGAGCCAACTATCGGCCGACTAAAAGTCTGCAGTTTGAATTTCTCTCTCTTTTTTGGTGCAAAAACGAAACCGATTACGCAGCGCAACTTTCACATTTACATTTATAGTCTGTTTATTGTAGACTTGACTGTGAACACTAGAGCCAGTTCTGAAGGTACTAAGTTTTGTACAATTTTACAAAATACCATTATCAGCTCAATTAATTTAGCTTATGTGATGTATGTTACAACAAGGACTCAAGAAATATGTAGTTAGTCTAACTCTAATTATAATAATATCGTGTACTTTTCATCCAGGCGAGCACCCAGCAGCGATGCAGACGAGCAACCGCGCGTCGTCCTACCTCACGTCACAGCTCAGCTGTGCCATCGTCACCTACCTACTCTCGTCTGCCGTCTGCAGATGATCGGCCTAGCCGCCGCCAGCCAGGGCTCGGAGCGTCTCATTTGTGAACCTTACATTCCATAAAAAACGGTTTAATTTTGCTTAAATATAATTGACGATAAATTGGACTGTTGCCTCTATGATCTCCCGAATATAGACCCGTTTGAAGGCTTATGTAATTATGCTCTTGAAACATTCCTTAATTTTTGTAACGTTCGACTTCCCTTGATCTAATTACGTAACTGGTTATTTGATTTGTATAATTAAATGTACAAATCCTTTTGGCGTATAATACGGATTCAATATTGAAACAGGACTTGATTCTCTTTTACTGGAAGCACAAATATCAGTTTATTTTGAATAAATTGAGTTCAAGTTAAAATACTCTTTTCGTTAATAAAGTTCCTTTTCACATGTTACATGAAAATAAGAGCTCCAACCCCCAGAAACGTTGTAGGATTAATATTAAACTTAATAATAGTATTAATTTAGGAAATGTTATTGAAATAATTGTCACTTTTGCAAAAAATCAATTTGTGATCGTAATGTTACGCGGCAGTATTATCGTATTATTTATTTCTTAACTTAAAAATGAAATTTAATTTCGTTTAAGCTCGTTTGACAATGCTCATTTAAATGTAAATTAATTTAAAATGAATAATTATTTTGCTGATGACGAATTATTATTGAACAAACAACTGAATGTAAAACATTTTTTGTAAATAAAGTAAACTATACGTAATAATGTAGAATAAATAAAGTTTATATCAGATCGCATTGTAAATATTTCGTATTGTTGTAAATACAAAATAAACGAGTTTAATACATAAGATTGGATATTATAGTACTAGTCGTTCCACCATTTGAGTGGTGAAAAACTGTTTTATTATTTTGTTCTTAGAACAACTTATTTAAAATTATCAAAGCTACTTTTCATCGGAAAGAAATTATGTTAAAACAACCATTTGTTTTTATCATTAACATATTCCTCTATGTGCAAATTAATATTGTTGCGCTTAATTTCCACGTAATTTTATTGAATCTCTTTGAATCGTGTGTTCGATCATTGACACAAATTACTCGAATGTTTATCCGTAAGCAGGGTACACACTAATTGTTTAAATTACGCATCATGTTCCGTAAAGACTGTGTTTGACGCAAACAATACCGCGCCAACTTCATCCCCCCCCGGCTCCTCCCTCGTCCCGCCTGATACGTGATTCACCTGTGGGTGTTGCAGTGTCAAATAAGTTTGTGTCGAGAATTTTAAACAGGCAAGTTGGCCAACAAGCCTACAGTGAAACTTCTCCTTTTCACGCTTACGCAAGCTACGCGAAACCTCACCTTTCCATCAAACTTTTTATTCCAGAACAAACATTTAATAAACACAAGAATCCCTGTTACTGATGAGAAGTGGCTTCAAACTGTAATTACTAGGAAATAACGACAAATAATTATTAAGAATCTATTGACTGTTTTCCACTAAAACTTTTATGTATAAACTGAATTTTCATCGCAGGTAATAGAATTTAATTTTCATGTTAATCTAGATCCACACAGAGTCAATTTACGCTGCGTAAAACGAGACTTATTAGGTTTACGGCGGACTAAATTTGGGGTTATTTAAGGCGAAGTGCCTAATTGATTTTGTCGCGCAGCTCGTTACTTACGCGGCGTACATTGTGCTCTCGGGCTACTAGACGCGGCGCGGTGCGGCGAGACGCGCCGTCACGCGGTGACACGCCAACTGTTGACTTTTTCCATCTTCTTGTATACTTGTAAAGTAGTTTAATACTGAAATATTGCGATAGTACGGTAGCAGAAATATACCTAGCTATGTTCCTTTAAATAAAGAGTAGTATGATGTTATTAAATGTAATTCGACGACTAACTTATTTGTACGGTTGAGAGAACGGGACGTTTTTAATAGTGGCCATTCATGTGAATGCCCAATCACTGATTATATTGAAGAAGTTGATTTTGTTTCTTTTGTATCTTGTACATAAATTGTAATAAGAAAAAGGGAGTATTAATAAATATTATTAAAAAAATTAAATTAAAAATTTAAAAAACCCCCGACACAAAAACTTAATTTCCCTTTAAA
>NWSH02000537.1:373335-406528 GCA_002382865.2 Heliothis virescens
GACAGACAGACAGACACGTCAAACTTATAACACCCCTCTTTTTTCGTCGGGGGTTAAAAAGTCTGCCTTTTATTTAATCGAATACCTCGAGGCCATTAGTAATGGGATCGCAGCGAGAGCGACTCGCTAAATTATAAAAACATTTTTATTTACGGATGATACAAATTGATGTTCGTGCGTACTTCAAAATAATATAAACGTGTCGCTAACATGATATCATGTGGAAACCAATATGATGTATTAATAAATATACGTTTTTTTTGCATTCAAACGAGATGTCTGAACATGTTGCCGCAAAATGAAATCAAATTCACCGCATATGAAGCACTCACGTGAACATCTTATTTGCTTTCTTGTGATAAAATCGCATTAAAACCATCTCAGGAAAAGCGATTTAGTACGAGAATAAGCAAAAATATGTCTTTACTCTTTTGAAGTGGAGTGCCAATCTCGGAAATTATATTTTATTCCTTTCATAATCTTGCTAAGTACAATATTTTCTTTACGAGAATCTGGGGTGTATCAACTGGTACCTTTTTAAGCCATCGTCTGAATGTGATGACACACGCGCGGGTATGTAGGTCGACGGATTACCGGCGAGTGTGCACCGTGCTTTATTTTACTTTGTTGAAATTTTATAGGAGTCTCTTAATCTCGTGAACAAATTTCAGTATCGGGGTTTAGATTGGTGATTTATGGCGTTCTGTTTTCGTGCAATATTATTAAGATAGGGTATGGTTATACGTTCATTTAGAGGCTATGTGTAACTAAAGGACATTGTTGTATTCATAAGGTCCCATGAGGTCATGGCACATTTGAACCGCACGGCACAACACAACACGGCGACTCACGTTGTTAGGTAGCTTGCTATCACCCCGCCGCAATTGGGTTTTTATATGACATCCAAATGACAAGTTAATCGCTTTTGTAAAACCCCTTTGTAAAAGTTTAACCTAAACACAGTACATTGATTTATCCCCACGAGTGGGCAGCAACAGACAGACGTACAAACAGTAGTGCACCGGACCACTATCTAGAATGTTCGACCGAATAAACATGGCTTGTTCGCACAAGATTGCACAAGACTCTAGTCTACTGCACAAAGATGAACCACCTGTGTATTAAACAGACCAGCTGTAAAACAGACGAACTTAGAATAGAGTAGGTTGAAATAATAGTAGTTGAAATAATGTCGGGTTAAAAAATATAGTGAGTCTGATTAGTCCGTCTTTTAGCAAAACATTATACCTTTTTTTTTTAACAAAACATTATAGCATAGCCTAATATATGTGGAAGATGGATTTAATAACGCATGTACGTTAAGATCATTATCAATATCTATCAGTTTCCGAAGTTATATTGAGACAGAAATAGTTATACTGTGATTTCTAATGAGATTGATTGTTTTTTCTATGAGTTTTATTATTCATTTAGGCACTATTGCTTTCATCAATAAATAATCTTATGACATATAAGTAGTTTGTGTTTGTACGACAGCGCTCTGTAAGTCGTCTTCATACTCTATGGCTCCACGATGCAACTTGAAACTGCAGAGTAGTGCCTGAGAGATTGATGAATAGTTCGATTATTGTATTTAGAAGGTATTGAGTGGATATCCACGCTTTCCTTGTGTCTTTGTTTCGAACGAAGATACCAAAAACCGTGAGTAGAATGATCTAAAACTAGCTAGTCAGACCAATATTAAGTAGATATCTAAGTACTGGAGTGATGAGTAATTATTGATTAACATTACTACGGATAAACTGTTATTGGGTCAATAGTTTTATCACATTCGTAAATCAGTTTAGGGATGAACGATGATGATGCGCACGATTACTTTTAAAATAAACTGTCTACCAACTATTGGCCGAAAGTGTATTTTGCAGTGTGGCTTATAATACACACATCGATACATAAATAACTCACACATAAAATAACTCAAATATTTCCATGTCTCAACTAAAAACTAAAAGCCACTTCATATAATTTTAACGTAGTAAATTATCATTATTATCATAAAATCAGATTTTCGCCTCGCTGCTCTGAAGTTGATATATTTCAGTAGATATTTCACTGTGAAAAATAAGCGTAACTTGAGCTAACTTAAGTTGCAACCTGACTGCAGGCAGTTTAGACTAGCCTGGTAAACTTACCGTTACAATATCATAACTTTATCCTGTATCTACATATTTCTAGGTTTTCTTTTTACATATTATATTAGGTTGTATGTTATATCTTTTTGTTTTTTCATAGCCATATGTCTGCTTTGCTTAACTTTAAGAAATCTTGATTTATTTCTGCATAAAATAAAACTTTTATTCATATTTTGTATAGCATCATTGCAGTTGCTGGCGTGTGGTGTGTTTTAGGTACTCCAAGCTCGATTTTGACTAAACAAAATGAAATGTTTTGAGTACAAACAACTACAGCTGAACTATCGATTCATGCGGCTATCACTTAGCTAAGGGCTCTATCAAAGCAAGTACCCTCAAATCCTCTTTAACTAACAAAGGGATGGTTTATTCAAAACCCTTAACACTAAGACCATTTAAGTTTCAGAGTTCAAAAACCTTTGAAACTTCAGCTCTTAGAATTGCAGTGAACCCTCTTATAGAGAATATTCAAACCACTTTTATGTCAATCTACCAAGTCTTAGCAAATATTTGGTTTCCACGCCTATACATACACGATACGATGATTACCTTTTGACCAAGCTTCTCCTATAATGTCTGGCTAATAGTCTGTCTAGACGTATAATCAGCAAGATTATTTATTTACTGATCTTTTGATCAAAATAAACCTCATTAAGACCTAAAAGATAAATATTTACGTTATCAAGTACAGTAGTAAGCATAAGTGGAGTACCAGTTTCAAAAAACAATTGCATAGCAATATTAATGGTACTTACGACCTTCTTAATTTGTAATCTTAGCGTCGCGTCGTTATTAAAATATGAGGGTAGATTATGATAAGTTCACTTTAAATCTATCCTCATATTTTAACAACTTTTCTAGTCACTTATAAATTATTCCGGTATTCGCTGTTGTTGATGAACACAGTAACGAGCGTTTGTGTTATCTTGTTGCGATTGTATTCTTTTGTATTCATTATGCAGGCTTATATTAGTATTGAAGCCAAGTCAAATATTGTGACCCTATATTCGGATGGTCTTAATATAATCTCAAATATCGAATAAAACCGGCTTATGCGTAAGTAATTTTTTCATGTTCAGTCATTTCAATAGGATAAACGTCACAATCTCCGATTATTTACTACCCTCAAATGCGATTGGAGAACAAACAGCCTACCCGGGAATATAACCACGTTACAACAATCCCTAAAGCGATTGGGGCGAAGTGTTTGCTTGTCGCGAAATAATAAGCCGCGGGGGTGGCCCGGGGAATGGTTTAGTTGATGACGTCACGCCGGCTAGCGTGGATGTTTGACGTCATTAGTGACGCGAATAGTGTTTGCTCAGGGCCGCGGTTATTTGGCTGAGCTAGAAAACCGGTGATAGCCGCTTCAATTTAGAGTTTGGACAGCATAATGTTGGAGTTTAATGCTTTGCTAGTGTTTAGGGGTTCTGATGAAAAAGCACATTGTTTTGATTAGCCTAAAAATGTAAGTTTACCTCACTAGCTGGTGTTTAATTATCATTGTATCAGCCTATTGCAGTTCACTGGTGATCGAAGGCCTCCCTCAGCGAGCTGTTAGACTGAGCGACTCGGCAGTTATTAAAAAAAACCCACTTCGAGTTACACAGTAGTTTATTTTTGTTAAATATACAAACTACACTTTAACTTTTAAGATTTTACAATAAGTAGGTACTTCAACTGGACTACACTCACAATTTCGCGGTTACCCTAGTGAAGGGCTATATCGACCCGGTTTAGGCGCAAGGATTTTAGCTGAAAACCAACAGGTTGGGGCGGATCCGAAGATCACAATTATATCAGCACCCTGAGCCTAAACTCTGACAAACTGCAATCGATTTTAGAAAAGTATGAGCATTTATAGTCAATTATTGCTGATATAGAATTTTGAGATTGAGGTAAATAAATGTTGTTTTGATCTACAAAGCAATCTCGTAATGCAACTCAGCGATATAGTAAATGAGAAATGTGACAGAGCGTTAATCATTCCGGTCATGGGAACCGTCACTGCCCGCGACATTCTTCAAATCGTCAATCCACCGTAGATTTTAGAGCAAGTCCTTGTTGAAGTTAAAATTCTCTAGCTCATGTTCTTAGTTCTTAGGCTCTAAACATCACTACATCATCATGTCAGTATGTACTACAGTATATGTTATAATATTCATCAGATACAAGGAGTTCCATAGCCATAAAGTATAATGTGCACTATGAAGAGACACCTGAGCACCGAGCTCTTTCATATCATGGACTATTTTGAGACTGCACCTTCCAGAAATAATAAGATAAAAGACAGGTAGATTACTCCTCCTTGTAATTAAAAATAAATAAAATATGAAAAGTAGGTTTTCCAATTATTTGATTCAGGGAAATAATTATGATTCTAGTTAGGTATATTGTGTTTATTTCAGTAACAACTACAAAGCGATCATGTGACCGACATTTGTATGGAAATTGGATTGGAACCACAATATGTCAACAGCAAAATATTGTATTCATAACAAATTCTTAAATAGTGCCTTTGATATATGTTTGCTGAATAAAATACATATAAGCTTTATACCTACAAGTATTGATTCTAAACAAGTAGCTATTTACTCAGTCTACCAATAACCATAGCTAGTTCAATCGCTGGCTTATTACATGCCGCTAGGAGTCTGAATCAACAGATTAACGGACATAAACACCCTCTATTTACATATATAGAGGCAATAGACTGACCGGAGAGAGATACGTGGAAGATCCCTTTGACTGACAAAAGTAAATATTATCCTATATCTATACATAAAAACATAAAGCTGAAGAGTTTGTTTGTTTGGTTGAACGCGGTAATCTCAGGAACTACTGGTCTGATTTGAAAAAATATTTCAGTGGCTACTTTTTATTGGGGTGCATGGAGTAGTTCCCACGAGACGCGGGTGAAACCGTTGGCGATAGCTAGTAATCTATATTGCTGTACTCTATCAGTTCAACTGTGTTGTGGATAACACTGTATTCGCTGACCTTAAAAAGCACTAAAATGATTCTACAGATTGCTTAAATAAACTAAGCTAATGGTTTTCTTTTTGCTGGTAAAGGGAACCACTTTCAGAAACTGACTGAACAAAATTGATTTGGTAAAAGTATGTCAAAAAACGTCGTCGAAAATGTAAAGTTAACGTCAGCTGATCGATTGAACAACTTAAAATAAACGTCATCAATCAACTGCCTAAGAGTTTCCATTTCCTCAGCAGACGTCACTAACGAGGTTTATCGTGGATTTTCTACAAATATAGGAATTCTCGAGAAATTTTAGGCAATATCAGCGCCTCAGTCACTACTTCACGCCGAGAAATAAGATCAAAGACAATCAAATTCCTTCGCCCCGAAATAACTTCTTTATTTCACTTCAAGTGGCTGTTTATTCTTTGTCCCAATGTGACATCATGATAAATAATATCAACGGTGCCACTGTGACAGCTCTTTTACGTAACTAGACGTTATTTTATGAAAACTGAGCCCAATAAAAAATAAAATGAATATCTCTTAGTGTTTGGAATTCCCTAAGATCGTACACGAAGATATCAGGTAATCGGAACACCAAGACATTATTCTTCACCTGAAAACTGTATAGAAATACAACCATTTATAATACCTACCTTTTATAATACCTACCCTTCCCACAGTACGAGCACAAACGTAATGAAGAGCTACTTCCACATTTCGACGACACGCGTACCGCTAGCAAAGTTGCGCAATTAACTCACGTTTTCAAAACAAAAAAAAATCAAACTATGTATTGCAAGGTAAAGCGCACAAAAAGTACCTAAAAGGATTTTTTATGTTATGTAAAAAGTGAGAGTGTTGGGCGACTCGCTGCTGACCGTACGCCACACGGGGGTGGGGGTAAACAAAAAGCACAAAAGCAGGCAACCCGCGGATGCCGCGGCTCCGGGCGCGCTCGCCCCAACTCTCTAAATTGTACCCCACACTAGCGAACTCCACAGAATGCCAAACGAAAAAGTTTCGCCTTTTTTCAACAGAGGAACACGCGAATATAATCATTTCGAAAAAGCCCAATTTAATTTTCTACTTAACGGGTTAAATTTTAATAAATCTCCGCGCGGTGGCGGTGAATTTTTTATTTTGTGGTGTTGGTAGCACGGGAATTGTTTGTAGGGAAATGTGTCCCCTATCAGCCACTTACTGACAACATGTTAAATATAATCAATCGCATTTTGTTTATGTTTCGAATATAGAAATACTTAATAAGAAAAATAAACTACATCTATCACAAAGCTACTTGACCACATGCAAAATACAAACTATAATATTCTAAAAATAATAAGCACGCCAATTTTCCTTTCTACGCCAAACCAAAAGGTTAAATACCTGACACATAAAGTACCAACACTGAACACGCACACGCCATGTTCTTAAAAATAAATAAAGTAATATTACACTGGCTGGTCCGAAAATAAGGATTATTAGGTAGAATAAAAACTGCGGGTACCATTAGCACTGAAAATCACAAAACAGTAGGCTCATACACATTATCCCTATACTTCATGTTGTAATTTCGTGAATTACCCAAAATACCCGTTATTATGTACCGACCCTTAGGTTAGAGGTGCTACACACGAAAAGGATCGCACGCTGCGATGAATATTGCTATTGATTTGTTTTCTTTTTAATATTTGAAGGATTATTGTTTTTTTCTTTTTATCATATTTTTGTGGGATTATTTTTTATTCTGAATAAAACTGAACATCATTTTTACTTTATTTTACATCACCTTTTAAAGCAAAGGCAAAAACAAAAAAAACTACCCTAACTAAATAGTAATAAAAGTACATTTGAACGTTAGTATTTATTTACAAGCGCTGCCTGTACAAAACAACTGACAAAGAGAAATGACGTAAAAAATACACACGTTACAAGATTAATGTCAAATGGTAGGTATTGTTGTTTGTTTTTCGATATATCGGGAGGAGTTCGGACGGACGCTTGATGGATTAGTGTCCATCGCTGCGTCGGCTGCCGATCGCGGCGATAACGCGCTGATGTCGCTTCAATGTACTTCCAAATAAATCGACAACTATCGCATGCAATCTGCGCGTGTTTTATAACAAAAATCTTATTTATTTATTTAACAGTTTATGTACACAGTTGATAAAACGTGAAGAAACAGAACAATTAGTACAAAGGCTCTGCTTATTTCTTTAGAAATCTCTACCAGCAGGCCCGCCATGGGCGAGTTAGAATAAGGAAGAGATGTAGATAGACTGTAAAATAAAAAGAATCTTTTGGAAAACCAGCCATCATCGTCATCGTCAGCTTAATTCCCTTTTATAATTCTTCTCACAATTCATTTATACATTATGTTTGTTATGCACTCAAAAGGCACTCGAATGCGTGGCATTTTGAGTATCAGCGACAGTCGATGCGAGTTAAAAGCCGGAGAATCAGGCCAACAGTTTGCTGTTAAATTGGTAAACAATTGTAATTGGATTGCAAAATATTTGTGTTCAGCTGCATCGGGAATCTGGATTGTTCCTACAACAAATTAACTTGACTGCACCGTTTAGTTTTCCTCTAACATTTAGATACTTGTTAATTGGTAATATTTTACAAATTCTTTTTATTTACAAATTACTTTCATGGTTTTAATTTCTGAGGACCATTATCCAAATTCATCATTTAGAAGAATACGTTCCTTGAACATAGTTTTGATTATTTCAGGCTTGTTGAAAGCGATCCTAAGTAGATAAAGTAAATAGTAGATAAAGACCCTTATTAAAACTTTTCTGCTTTAAAATATTCTAATATAAACCCAGATTTAAAACAAAAGCATCGGCATATAGATATCATAAGAAGGTAATCTTCGTTCCCAAGTGAAGATATTCGATTACCCTACAAAGTGACCCATATTGGAGCGTTACGGAAATGTAATCAAGCTGACCAGGGCGGGTCTGCGGGACAAAAAGGTCACTTAGCCAAGATCACAGCCAAGGTTAACATCGGTAAGGGTACGTCGTTTTTGCTCCAAAAGGAACATTACGGAACATAATTTTTTGTGCAACTGATGATACAAATCTACAATGTTTGCAACACATTAGCTTACTGGTTAATGACGTCATTTGGCTGTACTATGTCTATTTCGGATAGATTTATGTTGGTTAGGAAACAGTACCTATGGAGAACAAAAAACAATTTTAAAAGATCTCTACATGGTAGTAGAAGACAAATTTCTTAATTTGGCGGCTTTCAATTAGTGTGAAATTGAAATTCCTTATTTGGGAAAAGTACCTCTTTTTGTTTTTATACAAACACATTTCAACAACCGCACTATCAACCAGTTCACATCAAACCAAACTACGCAGCACCAAGTCCGCGCGTCAAAACTCGTCTGGAAGGCCTTAGGGCGCGCTCGCATTTGATCGGCCCCCAGTCACGCGATCCAGCCATCTCGTCCCACCATTGTTCTGCACCCTGCCTAATTATAACCGACAACTGACGGCTATCGCTCCTGACACCACCACTTACAATTACTTGGAAACTGGGGGCTGTACAGGAATCCGCAGCCTTAAAGGGCTTCTATTTCTGATTCAACAAATTCCTCTAGTTTCGACATGAAAGGTGATAATTAAGCGCGGTCGGCGTTATTTGAATAATTTTCCTTGATTTCGTATTGTTGTTTTTGGGTTTGAATTTATTTTTGGGTAATTGGCGATTACTATTGAAAAGGATGTCTGGTTATTCTTTTACTTGAGAATGAAAGACAGTTCAATAAAGTCTGGTTCGTTTATAATCCAGATTTAGTCATTCTTTATTGCAATTACCACTTACAATAGGTATTTTTTAAATTGTCTAATTTATACACCGTCATCTGAATTAGTACCTGACACATTTACACTTTATAAGTTTAATTTTGTTTATCAGAAGAAAATAAAACTTTGTAGCCATAAATCAGCTCGTAAAAAGCATATCAGAATATTTTGACAACTCAATTTAACACCTTACACCTATTACAAACATAAAACCTTCGTTTACAAACAAAAATTGATTCGTCATAAACACCACGATGCCTTTAAAAACCAATAAAAAGCATCGCCTACACCCCGGAACGTATAATCACAACAAGGGCAATAACACTAAATCACATTATCACCCTTAAAGGTATGTATCATAAAGGTTATTATGGCGTATCAAATGTAATGCACCAATCATAATTTCTTTATCGGCCGATCTGAATAACAAGTGAATGGTGTTAAATATTTATGTAGGTAGTGTGCGTTTACAGGGTGATGCTAAAAGTGATTTATAACGATAGGGGTGCTGACTAGGCGGAAATTTTGGAAAGCACATGATATTGCTCGTTTTAAATATAAATAAATAGCTATTGGCGTAAGCATTTCTTTCATTTCAAAAATTCTCAAGTGATTTCTTTTCGGGGATTCAAGTAATTCCCTAATTATGATGGCTGACCGGCAATTAAAGTAGGTATGATGAGTAATAAATTATTCAATCAATTTGATTTATCCTACTATTTATTTTGTGACGATGTATGTATATTTATTACTCTTTCACGCCAAAAAGACTGAACCGATTTTGATAAAACCTGATAGTAATATAGCTTATATATCAGAATAACATGTAGGCTATATTTACATATCTTAAAGACACTTCAATCATAAAAACCCTCAAAACATCGTATTTATCCACTTACTTTCCTGACCAACTTGTGTCTATTCACTCGTACAATAACAGTGACCACGAATCCCATAAAAGTGTCCCTTATGTCCATTGTTGTGTGTTGTCACTTGTGAACACCATGGAGTTTGTACTACTTGTACTGGACTTTATTATAGTGTTCCCACTTGCTTGTAGTTGCTCGACGGGATTTTTGATGCGAAAACTTCTTTGACCCTTGCAGTGTGCTCAGAATGGAATTGTAATGTTGGTAAACATTTTGTGATTTGCGCTTTGAATATTGCTTGAGCCTAAAGCTAACTTTATCTTGGTAAGTATGTAAGAAATACTGATATTGTATAATTATACACCATAGTGTGAGGCTAATTATATAATAGTTATTATGGCAGTTAAATGACAGCATAGTTGGTCATGCATTACTGACATAATTTACCACCGAATAAATTCTGTTTACATTATTTTTTTATAGAAAAAGTACAACCATACTGAGCCATAAAGCGACTTTATTTCATGATTTTTCCACTCCTATGTCAACGACAATTATAACATCCACTTATGTATAATTGCTTTACGGCCATTCCCAATAACCTATCTAACTNATCAAACCAAACTACGCAGCACCAAGTCCGCGCGTCAAAACTCGTCTGGAAGGCCTTAGGGCGCGCTCGCATTTGATCGGCCCCCAGTCACGCGATCCAGCCATCTCGTCCCACCATTGTTCTGCACCCTGCCTAATTATAACCGACAACTGACGGCTATCGCTCCTGACACCACCACTTACAATTACTTGGAAACTGGGGGCTGTACAGGAATCCGCAGCCTTAAAGGGCTTCTATTTCTGATTCAACAAATTCCTCTAGTTTCGACATGAAAGGTGATAATTAAGCGCGGTCGGCGTTATTTGAATAATTTTCCTTGATTTCGTATTGTTGTTTTTGGGTTTGAATTTATTTTTGGGTAATTGGCGATTACTATTGAAAAGGATGTCTGGTTATTCTTTTACTTGAGAATGAAAGACAGTTCAATAAAGTCTGGTTCGTTTATAATCCAGATTTAGTCATTCTTTATTGCAATTACCACTTACAATAGGTATTTTTTAAATTGTCTAATTTATACACCGTCATCTGAATTAGTACCTGACACATTTACACTTTATAAGTTTAATTTTGTTTATCAGAAGAAAATAAAACTTTGTAGCCATAAATCAGCTCGTAAAAAGCATATCAGAATATTTTGACAACTCAATTTAACACCTTACACCTATTACAAACATAAAACCTTCGTTTACAAACAAAAATTGATTCGTCATAAACACCACGATGCCTTTAAAAACCAATAAAAAGCATCGCCTACACCCCGGAACGTATAATCACAACAAGGGCAATAACACTAAATCACATTATCACCCTTAAAGGTATGTATCATAAAGGTTATTATGGCGTATCAAATGTAATGCACCAATCATAATTTCTTTATCGGCCGATCTGAATAACAAGTGAATGGTGTTAAATATTTATGTAGGTAGTGTGCGTTTACAGGGTGATGCTAAAAGTGATTTATAACGATAGGGGTGCTGACTAGGCGGAAATTTTGGAAAGCACATGATATTGCTCGTTTTAAATATAAATAAATAGCTATTGGCGTAAGCATTTCTTTCATTTCAAAAATTCTCAAGTGATTTCTTTTCGGGGATTCAAGTAATTCCCTAATTATGATGGCTGACCGGCAATTAAAGTAGGTATGATGAGTAATAAATTATTCAATCAATTTGATTTATCCTACTATTTATTTTGTGACGATGTATGTATATTTATTACTCTTTCACGCCAAAAAGACTGAACCGATTTTGATAAAACCTGATAGTAATATAGCTTATATATCAGAATAACATGTAGGCTATATTTACATATCTTAAAGACACTTCAATCATAAAAACCCTCAAAACATCGTATTTATCCACTTACTTTCCTGACCAACTTGTGTCTATTCACTCGTACAATAACAGTGACCACGAATCCCATAAAAGTGTCCCTTATGTCCATTGTTGTGTGTTGTCACTTGTGAACACCATGGAGTTTGTACTACTTGTACTGGACTTTATTATAGTGTTCCCACTTGCTTGTAGTTGCTCGACGGGATTTTTGATGCGAAAACTTCTTTGACCCTTGCAGTGTGCTCAGAATGGAATTGTAATGTTGGTAAACATTTTGTGATTTGCGCTTTGAATATTGCTTGAGCCTAAAGCTAACTTTATCTTGGTAAGTATGTAAGAAATACTGATATTGTATAATTATACACCATAGTGTGAGGCTAATTATATAATAGTTATTATGGCAGTTAAATGACAGCATAGTTGGTCATGCATTACTGACATAATTTACCACCGAATAAATTCTGTTTACATTATTTTTTTATAGAAAAAGTACAACCATACTGAGCCATAAAGCGACTTTATTTCATGATTTTTCCACTCCTATGTCAACGACAATTATAACATCCACTTATGTATAATTGCTTTACGGCCATTCCCAATAACCTATCTAACTCTGGATTTGCTTACCAGAGATAGAAATTTGACATTACTTGTATGGGGCTAATGTCAAAATCCTATCACTAGTAAGCAAATCCAGAGATAGACAGAATATTGATTTCCGCAGTTAGTCGTTCGTCATATATACTAACGATATCACTTTAAAATTGACATCTAACACTGCTAAAAATATCATCAATATTTAACAGGAACGTACCATAAATAGGTGATGTATGGTACGTTCTTCACTAATGTAAGAGTAAACACGTTAGCTGCACTCGCGCCGGTGTAGGATGTCGGCAGGTGCCAGGTGCGGTCGGGGGCGCAACACTAGCTTTCTTGTGTGACCGATAGCTACTGCAATTTGCCTGTCTTACAATATAAACTACTACCTCGATAAATAAGCTATCTAACGCTGAAATATTTTTTTCAGATGGGTCGAGTGGTGCATTTAAGCAAATAAACTTAAAATATACAGCTTTATACAGCAGTAATTTCTAGTGTTTCTTAAAATTGCGTAGTTATTTTGTTCAATTAGAAAATGATAGTTGATTTCGTTGGTGCTGAGTTTGTTCACTGGGTTATGTTGTTTTGCGATTTGCTTTAATGTAGTTATTTACCATTTATGGGACTTAAACATAAACAGCGAAATATGGGCATATTTTACGTATGCTCATGAAGGAAACTCCAGAAAATAAAACGTCTTCATTGTAAGTAGTAAATTATTTTCTTCTTATGTTTGTGTCCATAAAGCTAAAGGCGCTTTTCAGCGCTTTTTTGATAGTCCTAACTTGGGTAGTCAAATAGGCAGTGGCTAGAAGATAAACAAAAGCGCTTAGCTAACACGTATGACGTAGGAGTATCTCTATGTGATGGATCTGTGACGTCACCGGCGAACTTTTTATTGGCAGCCGGGGGTTTATGGCTATCTAACAGTTGACTTGAAGAACTATGGAGTCAGGAAAAACTTGGTTGTTTTCTTTTGCTAAAGAATTATTATGCATAATTAATTTGGATGGGTCCAATTGAAGACTCAGCGATATGTTTATAGGTACTGACAACAGCAGATTAGCCTACCCGAATAAATAAAATTTTGTCAATCGAACATTGACCTTCACTATTGTGACAAAGTGAAAGGTTTTCTGCTAGCGTCTGTGCGTCACAGGTAAAACTCAACAATGGAGCAATATTTCAGACAAGACGTTGATGAAAATGTAAGAATCATATAACACACTACCATTTCTGACTTAACTGTATAAGAAGACACACTTGGGGTTGTATATTTTAGTTGAACACGGTGCATTAATGTAGCATCCATTATGAATAAGTGCCAAATGCACTTACCGTACAATAATTCATATATGAATTTAAAAATATGAATATGTAGGCGCTGTGTGTTTATACGTAAGTGCTTACTTCTATTTTAGAGTCTAAAACAGTGTTAAAAAATTGCACAGTTAAAAAATCTGTATTTTTTTGTAATTGTCGAAAATCATACATTTAGTACTAAAATATTCGTCTTGATAGAATTAGGCGCGCGTGAGTGGGTATCAAGAATATTTGAGTGACAAGCGTTTATCTTTCGATCAGAATTGTAATTCTTCACGCATTACAGCTTACAGAATAATTTATAAGATTTCTTCGGTTACTTGAGTTATCTACTTTATGCTTCAGTTATCTTTCAATGCTGACATGCTAATGTAAATATGAGGGTACTAAAGGGCTTTATTTTATTACACAAGATAAAATAAAATTCAAGTAAAGATTAAATTATGATAAAGGTATAAAGAATTTAGAGGTTCAAAAATACATTCCATTTAATAATTCGGTTATCGAATAAGCCTTTTATTAAACCAAAAACCGCAAAGTTTTCTATGCAAGATTTGACTTGCAGTGTGCAGAAAATTGTTTTCATTATATAAAAAGCTACAGGAAATAGGTATTCAAGATAGTCGAGATTCCAGTTATTACAATACATTTTGTGTAGAGTTAATTGGCAAATAGGTACTGGATCTATTGAGCCAAATCCACTTTTGTCAGATAAGACAGCAATGCGATACAAAACCATAGTCACAACATCAAACTACATCTACAAATTGAATGCAACACAGCGACATTGCATTTCAACTTCCATTCAAATGTGTTCCCAAGTTCACAGCTTCAGTGGTGCGAAGCAATTTTTGTCTCAAGCCGACAAGACGAAGTTATCTTCCGATTTCACTCACTCAGCTCTGTTTGTCTCGATAAACGCGACTTGTATCGAAAACTTTGTTGCTTGTTATAAACACAGAATTGCTGGCACTTCGCGAATGCGATGTTATTCCAAACTGCTCTCGATAATTACCTGACTTCAAATTGACTGACAACTTGAAGATTTCCGTTTACGTGTGTTGTTTGTTTAAGATTTGTATGTGTGATGATTTAGCTTTATGAGGAAAAAAATAAGTTATTTCTTTTAAGTTTTAAGTTATTGTTATCACGTTAATTATATTTGAACAGCATTGAATGACAAGTTGCTCCAAATGCCACCTTATAATACTCACGCAATTCAAAGCTCCTCCGAGCACAATACAAAAACGTAGAACCTCATTACCGAAATGTAAAGATCAACAATAGAGCCATCGAATGATAACAGGTTTTATCTCACATCAAATAGCAATCAGTGACTGAAAGCGTCCCTCTATCCTTTGATCCGGACTGCTTTGTGCCATCGCCTGACTTTTTGCCTGCTATCTAATGGACGCGCATTTTAAAATGCTTTTTTAGCCGAGAGGAGTATTAAGTCATTTTTCTGGCGCCAATAAAGTCTTTGTGGAGGCCACGATAATATGCAGTGTGGGTACAAACACCTCCAGGCGGGTAATTACGTCATCAGTATCTTCTATCCAATCTTCTGTTTTGATCGGTTCCACGCAAATTACCAATATCAAACTACCTAAGTTATGATTGGAAAATAAATTGTGTTAGCACTGAATTCTAGAGAAATGAAAATGTATTTTATGAAGTTTACATTTTTTTCATGAAAATCTGAACAATGAACCATCAAATAAAAAATTAAAAAGCACGAGCACAAGTTTCCATTTCTAATAAATGAAAAAGTCCGCAGTAACACGAATAATGTATAAACAATAGAAAGAAGGGGAATAAGGCAGTATTATGTTAATATAAACAGGCACCTCGTCACAGGGTGAGTGACGGGACGAATATTTTGATTAAAACTTATGAAAAAACTCTTTGGGCTCTCGGCCTAAGAGACGAGAGTCAGCGAGCCCGGGTGCGTCGGCCCGGCCTGCAGATATGAAAATATTATCAAAGTTATTGAAGGGTTACACTCGCAGGATCAGCTGGACGTGCGATTATTGTAATTGGATGGAGCTGTTTATGGAGTATAGGGGTTACAAGTGTGTGGATATAGGTCAATTTCTGCCTCAGAATTTTGGGATAAGTTATGAGTATTAAGGGACATTTTATTTGTACGACATGATTTAAAACTTGTTTTGTTCTTTTAGAAGATTAAACACTATTTAGTAAACATTCTACAACAATAACGTATACGAATGAATAGATTGAAATTAAAGAAGAAACTCATTTATTATACATAGAGTAACTATTCAGCCTACTAATGTGTTTAAAAGTATATCAGTTACTTAAACAGCCTTTGATAGTAAAAAACGAAGTTTCTCCACTTCTTCAAACCAAAGGCCGTCAATAAAGAAGCGAGTCAACAATAACGTGAAAGTTAGGGAATACAAATCTGTGACTTAAGCCGCGCTCGGGACATGCCAACCAAACTTGTTAAAAATGTATCAATTTAACTTTTCCGAGATAACATCGAGGAGTTTGCGTACGCCCTTTGACAGACCGGCCTTCTAATTTCATATCGAAAAGTTCAATGATTAATCTTTTATGAAACAATTCATAATATTTGGGAGATTTTTGGCAATCTTTGGGACGATACAATCTGACGAGCGAGGGGTTATATTATTAAACTTGAGCCCCATACGTTGTTATTTATGGATATTTTGATGGCACATGCATGATCTACTAACCTGATTTCAAAATTGGAAGATATTAGCGTAGAGGAAGAAAATATAGTATTAAAAAGAAGCGCTAATGATTTACTGTACATAAGCTAATCAGCCGACCAATTGAGAGCAACCTGTCTGACGTAATGTCGTATAATAATACCCACATGGCCAGTAAGCAGATTATATCAGTTAGCTTCTAGTTAAGCTCATTAGCCGAAAATAACAATAGGCGTCCCTAATCCTCAACAAATCTGCAGTGTAGTTCACACGCCACATGCAGTTCGTCAATACATTCACATACTGACGGACAGGTAGACACTGTCGACCTACATACTGATCAATACGACAATTTCACAAGCCATAAACGTCCTTACTCGACGCTAATAGCGACCATAATTGAAGAACCCCATATGGACGCAAGTTTAGCGTGTCGACAATGAAAGTAAATTGTGCTTAACTCATAAATATTTTACGGTCGACGATACTCTAAGTCGCGTATATGAAATTACAGAACATCAACGGAGTTTTGATGACGTAACGAACGGTTGTCGTAAAAAAGATGGGGTTTTATTGGCAGTAGATGTCGCTAGTGTTCTGGCACGCCAGGCCACGCCAGGCCGCTGCCAGTTTCTGGCACTGTCGCTTTGTATGAGAGAACGTTTCCGTGAATTTTATCGACACTACTTTTAAATATTCTTGTGGAAATGTTGGCGCGAGGCCTGTCTGTTTAGAACCTTCTATATTTCTTTTGAAAGTATTTTATTTAAGAAAGCTAAATCTACGCCTTTTGTTTAATAAAATCACCAAAATTCAGACAAATATAAGTAATATCTAACTCCAATTATGTGCATACCTGCACCACTAACGCTTCAATGGTATAAAGTTACCTGTATTATAACGTTCGTGAGGCTCACAATATTAGGCATTGCGTATCGCAACCGTAGAGTACATGATTGCTGCAAGCCGATACAATTGCCGTAGTCTCAGATTAGAGAGGCGCTGATTAACGGCTGTGCGCTCGTCCTACCTCTAGTTGCAGCTTAATAACGAACACTCGTACATCGGCTTGCATTAGGATAAACATTGCTTATTTTTGATCAAAAATCCGTGTTTTGATGAAAATGTCTTCTTTGTAATAGTTTAAAGTACCTGATGTGAGAGTCCTAACAAGACCGGCTTCATTTCACGCTGAATAACTTTTTAAGGGTGGATCCGCTCTCGATATTAAATCGCGATTGTGTCAATGAAATCACAAAACTGACTAAATAAGTCGATATTCGTATTGTATCAACACTAAAACATTATAGTTAAACGAACAAAGATGAAATGAAGGGAACAGCCCACATAAGCCTATTATCGAGCGCCGTACACTGGCGTGCAGATTAACGCTCTAATTATTTATTAACCTTCAGTTTCCCAGCATATCGAATGGTGTCTGCGAGTTCGGTTTGTGGTCCTTTTGGGTAATACATTGACAGCCAGCGTACCTATGATGATTCCGTGTCGCTTATTAGAGATTTTGAGTTTGAGGTTTTATTAGGTCATCATTAGTTTATTTAAGTATCAATGTTTTAACACCATCAATCAGTCTCACCTACACACTGATCGGGTATCACTAATGAATAGTATTTTGATAACCCGACACGAACCATCGATCACCTCCTAACCTTTGGTTAACTACGGCGGGTTAGGTTTCCACTATAACTAGAAACGGTGAGTGGGCGCCTCTGCTATCTGATCTTTTTAACCTAATACTGCGTAAATACCTTTATTTTAGTGCTAAATAAATTGTAGAAGGCTTCGTATCGGCAAATACTTAACATGCATATGATTTTGAACCTATAATTAGATAAGCCCTCGAATATTCTATAACACAGGTCATTTCCTAGATATTATTCGCTGATGAGAATCACAAATTAAAGTCTCAACTATAACATAGTATTGTTATCACTAGTACGATATCCCTAGCCTTAAAAAAAGAACAGTAAAGTATAAAATACACTCTATATTGCCAATAAAATAACATGTATCCCGCAAGCTTAAAAATATACGTTTTCTTTGTATAAAGACAGCACAAAAGACATGCCCGCTACACTTACCAGGACAGCAGAAATCTTTAGGAGCTACACAAGAGCGCGCTCATGTCCAGAGGTACATAAATCAAGCGCGCCATACATCACGCGCTCAAAAGGAGCGCCTTGCTAATGGTCCGGTGATACGGGGCGTGGACGTTCAACTGTTATTTTTACGTGTTTTCTTATTGAGTAATTAAGCATGGATTTGAAGAAATAGTCAAATAAAATGTGTAAATATAGTGCCAAATTTACTTCGACCCTGGCCAGGTAAGTCTAGAATCTAGAACTCTAGATTAATCCTAACTGAAACTATTAGAATGAAAATGTTGCAAATATTATAAAAAAGATTTCATAAAAGCTCTTTACACCGCAAATGAGTACAAAACGGCGAACTAGAAAAAACTTGAGATTCCACTCTTCAACATTTCTTTTTACATCTGCAGCAAACAAAACAAAATTATAAAGACTTACAACAATTTCCAGCGAATGTGCGCATTACCCGGGTAAAGCGCACACCCACCGGCGGTGGCCGTTCGAAGTGTAGAATGGCCTATTAAAAGCTGCACACCTTTCATATCGCCCAGGAGACGTTGATACCGGGGTATAAAATGTAAGCACCCGGGAACTTGGCTCACTAATAATACATACATTTGTGTTGATCGCATTACAAGTATGCATACTAAACCAATTCCTACAAGGGTACTAAGTATAGTATTTTCTTCAGCTGTAAACATCATTTCTAATTCTGCAGCTGTTTGATTTTTCGATTTATCCTTTATGTCTCAAACTTCAAAATTTTTGCATTATAAAACCAGATCAATCAGTAACGAAAATAAATCTAATTAAATGAAACCTTGTGCTTGAAAATAAAATCACATACACGCACACATTTTTCGTAAAAACAATAGTAAAGCCTGTACGTGGAAGCTCCAGTTTTATTAAATTTAATGCACACACGTAAGTGGAACAAACAGACGGCGTCGAGCCAAGCCGCTCTCTAATACGAACATTTTCGTTCACGAGTCCGCTTCAAAAACTCAATTTACAAACTTCCCATACAAAATATAAGGAAATCAAAGGAATGCGGGAAACGTCACTACTTTAACCAATTCTTGACAATAAACAAGTTGACTATAAGACATGTTCTGCCAGCCGAATCCCACTACTGGGAGCGTGACAGGCGGGGCCGGGGGGGAGCGCCAGGCTCGCGAAAATACACATTCTGCGTTTTGTATAAAGTTGGGATTTCTTTGCGTATATCATATATGAAGAAGGGAACCACTCATCAGAGGAAATAAGACTCTATTGTAAAGTAATAAAGTCCAATTTAGATAATGTAGTGTTGCATATCTCAAAGGAGCGATTTAAACCATGTTCAGAAATGCTTGCGGTGAAAGCTTTCTTGGCAGAGTTCTGCTTGCTGTTTTATTTTTTTAAATCGCGATTTATGTTCGTGGAAATGTTAAGGTATTCTAAAGGGTCTCGGTTTTCTTCCTGCTATGAAATTATGCGTTACGAGACGTTGAAAAATGAAATAAGTTGGTATGACGGGAATAAATAGCCTTTCCTAATAATAGGGCATTTCTACATCTATGAGATTAACCAGATAGTGTCAGTTTCTTTTATGCTTAACTTCTTTTATTATTACCATAGTAATATTTCAATTATTATATAAGTCACTTAGAATTTATAGTTATTCTATTAATAATTTGTTTTTATTCCGTGGTGTAGCACACACATACAGTAGTTTCCACGAGTAGGTCTCTCAGAAAATGCAAAACGAAACCCACTAAACACCATTCAAAAACCTACTGACGAAACGAAATCCCAAAATTATGTAAACGCGTCCACAAATCCAACAGCAGTTACTACCACAACTCACATAAACGGATCCTACAAAACGAATTTATACGTATTTCAATTTTAGTCCTAAACCTTAGAAAGTTCCGAAGCTCGTCTATACTGGAGCGAACAAATCTGCCGTCCATAAAATCGTTTACTGCCGAGTTTCAGTAATCTTTTCGCAATGTAAGCATTTCAATCAAATCAAAATCATTGTAGTAAAGCTTCTGTAAGCCAGTGGCTCATAATTGGGGTAAGGAGGAATAAAACTGTCCGTCTCCGCTCGTAAAAATGAGGAGAGGTGGGCTTAAGGAGGTGTTATGAGCCCCGGAGGAGATGCCTTCAAATCACTTTATGTGGCTTCTGGTCTGAGCTGCTGGGTGAATACTGGACATCGTGAAGACCTTCGGGAAAAGTCTTATTTATTAATTGTTTGAAAGACTTTGTAGAAAACGAAATAAACTAAAAAAATATGAATCATTTGTACAAGTCAATAAATCCCCTTACGTATATTTTTGATACTTTAACGATTTCGAAGTAAGTACTCCTCAAAACCAATATTTATGACCACGGATATCGGGTTCTAGAAGGAATAGTTTTACTGTTCTTTCCTTACTGTAAGGTAATATAGAAGTTTCGAGTAATATCAAGCCCTAATAATGTATTAATCTCGACAAAATTAGAGCAAACTTTCGTTTGGCAATCACTTGGAGTTAGACATTCAAGACAATTGTTTTCGCGTTCACAGAACTCAAGGACTTAATATACACGTGTTTACTGGGAAACGCGTAATAAAACACAAGTGGGTTAACTTTCTTAACGATTATTATAAGTACAGAAAAAGGGGCTGTATGTCTGTTCATTCATNCGCCCAGGAGACGTTGATACCGGGGTATAAAATGTAAGCACCCGGGAACTTGGCTCACTAATAATACATACATTTGTGTTGATCGCATTACAAGTATGCATACTAAACCAATTCCTACAAGGGTACTAAGTATAGTATTTTCTTCAGCTGTAAACATCATTTCTAATTCTGCAGCTGTTTGATTTTTCGATTTATCCTTTATGTCTCAAACTTCAAAATTTTTGCATTATAAAACCAGATCAATCAGTAACGAAAATAAATCTAATTAAATGAAACCTTGTGCTTGAAAATAAAATCACATACACGCACACATTTTTCGTAAAAACAATAGTAAAGCCTGTACGTGGAAGCTCCAGTTTTATTAAATTTAATGCACACACGTAAGTGGAACAAACAGACGGCGTCGAGCCAAGCCGCTCTCTAATACGAACATTTTCGTTCACGAGTCCGCTTCAAAAACTCAATTTACAAACTTCCCATACAAAATATAAGGAAATCAAAGGAATGCGGGAAACGTCACTACTTTAACCAATTCTTGACAATAAACAAGTTGACTATAAGACATGTTCTGCCAGCCGAATCCCACTACTGGGAGCGTGACAGGCGGGGCCGGGGGGGAGCGCCAGGCTCGCGAAAATACACATTCTGCGTTTTGTATAAAGTTGGGATTTCTTTGCGTATATCATATATGAAGAAGGGAACCACTCATCAGAGGAAATAAGACTCTATTGTAAAGTAATAAAGTCCAATTTAGATAATGTAGTGTTGCATATCTCAAAGGAGCGATTTAAACCATGTTCAGAAATGCTTGCGGTGAAAGCTTTCTTGGCAGAGTTCTGCTTGCTGTTTTATTTTTTTAAATCGCGATTTATGTTCGTGGAAATGTTAAGGTATTCTAAAGGGTCTCGGTTTTCTTCCTGCTATGAAATTATGCGTTACGAGACGTTGAAAAATGAAATAAGTTGGTATGACGGGAATAAATAGCCTTTCCTAATAATAGGGCATTTCTACATCTATGAGATTAACCAGATAGTGTCAGTTTCTTTTATGCTTAACTTCTTTTATTATTACCATAGTAATATTTCAATTATTATATAAGTCACTTAGAATTTATAGTTATTCTATTAATAATTTGTTTTTATTCCGTGGTGTAGCACACACATACAGTAGTTTCCACGAGTAGGTCTCTCAGAAAATGCAAAACGAAACCCACTAAACACCATTCAAAAACCTACTGACGAAACGAAATCCCAAAATTATGTAAACGCGTCCACAAATCCAACAGCAGTTACTACCACAACTCACATAAACGGATCCTACAAAACGAATTTATACGTATTTCAATTTTAGTCCTAAACCTTAGAAAGTTCCGAAGCTCGTCTATACTGGAGCGAACAAATCTGCCGTCCATAAAATCGTTTACTGCCGAGTTTCAGTAATCTTTTCGCAATGTAAGCATTTCAATCAAATCAAAATCATTGTAGTAAAGCTTCTGTAAGCCAGTGGCTCATAATTGGGGTAAGGAGGAATAAAACTGTCCGTCTCCGCTCGTAAAAATGAGGAGAGGTGGGCTTAAGGAGGTGTTATGAGCCCCGGAGGAGATGCCTTCAAATCACTTTATGTGGCTTCTGGTCTGAGCTGCTGGGTGAATACTGGACATCGTGAAGACCTTCGGGAAAAGTCTTATTTATTAATTGTTTGAAAGACTTTGTAGAAAACGAAATAAACTAAAAAAATATGAATCATTTGTACAAGTCAATAAATCCCCTTACGTATATTTTTGATACTTTAACGATTTCGAAGTAAGTACTCCTCAAAACCAATATTTATGACCACGGATATCGGGTTCTAGAAGGAATAGTTTTACTGTTCTTTCCTTACTGTAAGGTAATATAGAAGTTTCGAGTAATATCAAGCCCTAATAATGTATTAATCTCGACAAAATTAGAGCAAACTTTCGTTTGGCAATCACTTGGAGTTAGACATTCAAGACAATTGTTTTCGCGTTCACAGAACTCAAGGACTTAATATACACGTGTTTACTGGGAAACGCGTAATAAAACACAAGTGGGTTAACTTTCTTAACGATTATTATAAGTACAGAAAAAGGGGCTGTATGTCTGTTCATTCATCTAGAGGAAGAGCGCCAGCCAGATGGGTGGACCAACTCAAGAAGGTGACTGGAGGCCAGATACAGGGAGCGGTACATATGGCACAGAACCGGACCGAGTGGAGAAGATTGACATACAGTCACGATCCTCAGCATTGAGGGAACGACCAGAAAGAAGTCTGTTCATTTGCTATATATATCCAGCAAAACTGAAAAAAATAGAATTGAAATTTGAGTAAAGGACATTAAACTTATATTTACATGCATAATATATACTTATTGTATCTATACGTATACTGGAGGTAAGTAGTCACTACTAGGACGGGCAAAGCCACATAAAACGGCAAGTATTATCTAGGAAATCTTTATAGATACTTTTAGTTGTCAAACAAATTATTTACTAGTAGCACTAGTAACAGGAACTTCTTTATCTCCACGCTTTATTTGTAGTGTTTCTGAGTGATTCTTCGAAGATCCAGAGTGCTTATTTTATGCTTTCAAAGTGGATCAACTATGTAGGTTCCGCTTATAGGTAAATTGGATCTGCTGGCTGAAAAAGGCTTCTACTATGCGTAACATTAATATTAAACGCTAAAGAGATTTTTCTTTTTCGTTTGGTACCTTTACTGAAACGTTTTAGACGCTGAACCTATTTTTAAATAATGAACACTATCAATAACACTTACGCAAGACGTTTCCTGTCATCTTACTAATAAGTACCAAAACAACACCACTGTCTACATTGTTATTCGATACTGTTCGGAAAATCACCAATAAACAGTGTGAACTTCCAAACTAATGAGTTGCGAGTGCCGCAGTATTTCATGTCCCTACGTATGTTCGGACGGCACTTAATAATGCCTAAGTCCGGTACCCACTGAGGTCCATTACCTAACTAATTTAGGAACCTAGGCGAATCAACAACTTCGTCTGTTCCCTTAATTTATTGATGAGGGTAAATGTTAAAGGTACTAAAAGGTTTTCGAGTTAATACTTATTACTGTTTAATACGTTTTGTTATACTATTATTCATTTGAGTAGTATACAGAAATAACTATTATTATGTGGGTTGATGATTTGGCAAGACTGTGTAGACACGTAGCGCGTAGGCGTGAAATGTTCTACGCCGTAGTAAGTTCGTAGCAACACGTTTTTATGTCATTATGCATTATAAAGTACGTAAGCATAGCTGCCGTGCTACATAAGAATAATGGTTTTCCTGCATTACTCTGCAGCCAAAATAAAGGGAACTTTCAAGGGAACTCTTATAATTTTCAAAAACAACAGCTAACACAGTTTTTCGCTGCGCATCAACAAATTGTATTATTACGGCAGCTAAACTAGTTATTATTAGGTAAACATTGAGAAATGAGTTTTCAACTTTTCCCTCGTTCGCAACAGTTCCTATTTACTTGTTTTTACGACATGTTGTTATTCAAATATCTTAGCAACAGCCAGTAAATATACTTGAATGGGAATAAAACTTTGACAACGGAATGATTGGTCATATATTTTATGTTAATATTATTTACTTGTATCCTCGATGTACAATTTATTAATGCTGTACAGAAATATGTTTCTGTGATGTAGGGCATATATGATAACGTCTATAGAACTGACATAATTTGCCGACCTTGAACTGTTAAACACCATAACAGATCAAAAGTACCTCATCTTTTTTAGGCAGTGAGTTAAAAACGGCTCATTGCCTCAAGTATCGAAAAAAGATTTCTAAGCCATATTATTGTAAGCTTAAATAATTGAAATAAAAAGTGAGTAAATTATTTAAAATTTAAGTCTTTCTTATTTATTCAATTTTGTTTTATTACACATTGGTTGACAAGCAGAAAGAATACACCTAACAAGACTACAATATAATTTAAAACGCCAATACTGTATGACTTCTATTTTATTCAGCACGACTTTTTAACTGAAAAGTTTATTTCTTAACCGTTTCAGTAGTAGTGTTTCAAGTTTAACTTGCCATCAAGTAAACTGTTGAGTCAGAGCTAAAAAACTGTTAAATGTTTATTTTGTTCTGAACTTAAGTAAGAAAAGTTTAACTTGACTATACATTCATTATACTTGTTTCTGAAGCCTGAAGTACAGAAAATGGAGGAGTGTTGATTAGTTTTTAATTTCTTCTCAGTAACCAGACGATATTTATGTAAAACAGTGAAATAATGTTAATTTTGTTCAATTTTTCATGGAGAATCACTACTTCTATCTTATTGCTCGATGTAACTTTAAAATCGTCACCATCTGCCTAGCTTTTCCTCAACTATGTTGGGGTCGGCTTTCAATCTAACTGGATGCACCTAAGTACCAGTGCTATGTGGAGCGACTGCCTATCTGACCTCCACACACTTACCCGGGTAGTCCCTTCGGTAAGATTAGTTGTCAGGCTTCTGACTTATTTTAAATACACACACATAAAGTTCTCCCCTCATGAAAGCAAACTTGTTCGTGGTTTATATTCATAAATGGTCATGTATGTATGTCGGTAGCGCGCGAGCAAGACGCGCTTGAAATTCTCAAATTACATGCTTTTGCGTGCAAAACCAACTCGAGACGACTGCTTGGATTCTTTATCTCTATTAAGGATGTCAAAAGTTAGCATGACCAAAAATATTTACACTTATATTAAGCTGAAAAGTTAGTATGTTTGGTATAAAAACATACGAGTAGCTCAATCTTAGATAACAAACCATCCATCGAGAAAATAATGATAAGGAGGATTAAATGAGATTTTTATCCGGCTACGCGGAATAGATGTCACGAGATGAATTAGTTTACATCTTTAGTGTAATGACCTACGCAACAATAAAAAATACCTTATCTACTCTAAAGACCTATCACCTAACCGACGGATGGAAAACAACGAGTATTCATCTCACCACGCCATAGAACTATCTCACAACTTAGAACAAAGGGTAAAAAGATTACTTATACAGTTGTTTATTACTAGCGTAGCCCGCGGGTGCGCCTGCACTCCTCCCCCCGCCTCTTCTCTCCCCCACCTACACAGCGTTCTTAACATTCACGGACGAGCGGCTGTAAACTCGTTATTGGTATTTTTCTATACTCTATGGCGCAACAAAGTATGCAGAAAGCCAGTTCAAAGTATACACCATACTTTTTTAGTACGTTTTTAGATTATACTAGAAAAGTTTCCTCTCTATTTCACTGGTTATTCGTCCCCGAATTGTCAGGATAAGATACAATGTAAGGATTTAATTAAATAGTTAAGAATCATGGTGGGTTTAAAATCTACGAAATGTAGGTAATTGAATTAGAGGGTTTTTGGTCATCTCAATGTTGAATATTGTGTACAATTGTACATGTGTAACTAACAGAATGTACACATTAAAGAATTCCTAATTTGACACAATTATAAAACCATGTTAACTTAAACAAAAGTAGAATTCATAATTTTAAGAAAAAAAAATGTAAAATGAGCTCAAAGGGAATTCTAACATAACAGTTACGTAGACACCAATTTATACACAAACTCGAATCTTAATAAACTTAGGCAAAGAGTTATAAAACATGATGGAGGTTCGCGATAGTTTCTGGAAGGTTCCCCGGTGACGGCTAGCGGTCTGCGTTCCGTTTTACGGGCGGCTAATAAACTTCTCCTCCACGGAAATGTTATTAAATTCGAGACGCCACGACGTTGACGGAACGCTCCTGTCTGTATTGAACAAGTTAGAATGGGAGTGTGGATTTTAAAATAATTTGTTTTTTCACAGAAATTGTATAAAAATATAGTCATGTAGTTCTATAGTTCTGTGATATAGAAAAGTCATTTACTACACAACTTCTGATAACAAATCTAGAACACGGATTTAGTTAAAATACCATATAGAGATAACACACTAAAATATTGATAGAATATGTCAGAAGGCATTAGTTAATCTAAATATCTCTTTAGTGTATTATTAAGAGACAAATTATATAACTGTTTTATTTTTTGCAATAAACAAAATGTTTAAACGAGCGAAGCATCTAGTTCAGTGTCCCATCTCCCGGGCTACAAATCATGTCGGCTGGCGAGCATCCAGTGGAGAGCGATGTTAAGTTGCATTAGGTGCCGTCACGCCAACTCGCTACTTTCGAACTCGCCTTTAACACGGACACGTTTTTCTCACTCGCCACTTCAAATTTCGTTTTACTTAGCCTCCAAATTCATACATACTTTTCCCGGAATTTCAATTGCCAAAATTTGTTTTTTTTTTCATCCTCCATTTTGTGGATTTACGTTCATCCTGTCCGCTTAAACGTTTTTCATTTCCATAGTTTCTATGCATAATCCGCTTATGGTTATTTTACGCTAAGCTCCGCTCTCAATGCTCAAACAAACCATAGTTTTTCAGTCATAAAAATATTTTTTGTGTAACCAGATAAAAACTATAAAATTATTTTAGTGCACGCGCGAACCGTCAGCGATAGCCAATGGCGCTTGTCGACGCACATTTTTATATAGAACTATTTTTCACGGCACTTGTACTGGTATCGGTGGAACCAGTCAACGCGTCGGTATCCAATTTTTTAACTGAATTATCTCTCAAAAAAGTTCGTCTAAACGTTTCGTAAAAAATTCCGTTCGGAAAGCCATCCGTTCACGTTTCGCTCCTACGGCCGCGTTTCCGCGCGGTTTCTGTTCAAAAAGTTTGTTTGGACTGTGCGAAATTCGTTTGCTGAACAAATATTCATTTTTTTCGGCGTGCTCTGTGTACAGCACTTCGCATTGTTTTTTAAACGGATGTCCTGTTTACTTTTGTCGGGGCCACGGCCGCGGTTTTATAGCCGTGTTTATTATGTCTCGTGTGTGGCGCGCTTTATTTCGACTTTCGGCTCCGCTCGTCTCTGTTACACTTTGAAAGATTTATTACATTTTTAATTGTTGCGGAAGCGCGCCGCTGTAAACAGTTTCGTTTGATAATGTTTGTGCAAGTTTGCGGGATATATTGCCCGATTACTATGTTACCAACATTTTCGCTTGGGTGTACGGTTTAAACGTTGTTTATTTTCGCATTCATTTCATGCAGTAAACAGCACTTATTCTTTGCATTGAAACTTAATGTTACTGAACACAAGTAAATGACGATGCCTTACAATACACTTGAAGTATATTCGAGTGAATACACATAAGTGGGTATTTTAGATCATTGTATGCAGAAAGAGAGCAAATAAAATTCAAAGCAGCAAATAATACAGTGTATCCTGTTCAGTCAACTATTTGTTACAAAGAAGCCGCGGCCGCCATTCCGATCACGTGCGGGGAAGGAATAATATATCCCGCAGGAATTGTTATCACCGTCTAATATTAATAAACGCACTCTTTGTTCACTTCACATACACTTTGTTCTGATAGAAGAAAATTTTGCTGAAGCCTGCGGAAAAATATACTACCGATAGCATCAGTGCGTATGTATGTTTGTCTTCGTAGAAGATTCCAAATAGTTGTAAGCGAGCACTATTATTCTTTTTGCTATTTTTACATCAGATTGAATGATAAAATAAAGGGTATTTGGGATTATAAAGCAGTAATTAGACTGCGATAAACAGCTTTACTACATTAGTGATTAAAATGTACAGAACCGCGGACATACATACTTCATTTTTATATGTATATAACACAGTTTGCCGCCGGCTGATGTAAGTGAACACGGAGCTTATTTTCAACTGAACCTTGTTGCCCAGTGGGCATGTCATATGACGAATGCTGGAAAAAGTCAGCGCTATCGAAAATAAATACATAATAATAGCTTCACTAGAAATAAATAATATCTAACGCGTTAATGTATGCTTATTTATCGCTGACAATATTACCATTAAATTGCTGAACCAACTGAGATGAAATTTGGTTCTGGATAAGAATGAATCTAAAGAAAGCATGTAGACTTGATTAGAAATGTTTCCCCGTAACTTTTATTGACAGGCAAAAGGTAACGATAAAATAAAGCACTGAATTTATCGCAAAATTAAAACTGAAGCGTAAACCGCAGAAAATATAACTGTTATTGTAACTCTAAACAGAAACCATACATTGTATTATTATAATAAATATATAAATCGGTATTGACCTATATTAAAATATTATGGGTAAACAAATTTTTGTATCAGATAGTTACTATTTATCTACTAACAAAATAAAATGTACTTAAACACATATTATCCTTTTCAGTGTTGTCACAAACTAAAATAATCCCATCTACATTATTTACCTTTACTCCTAAACAAATAATATTATAGTAAAAATACCTCTTATTCGCCCGTCAGCTGAACAAGCCCCATACCTTTTCTGTTGCTATATATTTCAGACTCTATTTCTTATGCAAAGCTTGTTCTTTAAATAAACAGTGGAAAACGCGAGCAAATCTTGGACAAACACTAGTACTTGGTAAACAAAATCTGTATCGGCTACGGAACGGATAGACATGAATAAAATATGTCCAGGTCTTCAGTTCGATAGGTTATTGATGACGGACCTGTCTAGATATTCGTGTATCTATGTCGAGGGAAATAGACGTGGTATTATGACACGGTCTTATTATATTTTAAATGTGAGAAGTGGTCGTGTGTGTTTGTTTATGGCTTTTTTATACGACTAGTATTATTAGGGAAGAATTTGTTGCCACATCATATTTGTGTAAAAATATATCCTCATAATTTATGCGAATAATTTTGCCTATGAATTATTAACCCTCAATTTCGCCTCAAAATACCAAAATAATAGGCCATTAATAGGCCGTTTGCACAATATACTCAGGGCCAGTCGTAAACCACATCAATGTTGCCAGCCTTCCATTATCCCGTACGTATTTATTGCTCGCTGCCCATAATTTCACCTTACTTTAACATTTACGATGTGCCGAGTTAAAATAAAGCCACACTCAATCTGGGAGCGAAATACGAAGGGATCTCAGGCACTCTCCAATATTCAATTTATTTTCTAACAACTACACTCGGTACATGTCCAGTATACGTGCACCTTGGGTCACAGACTAGCAAACTCCTTCCGACTTCGCAACTGTAAGGTCAGTGGGTAAACATTCCGTGGGATGTTTTTGTAGACTGTGGTTGGTGTTGCGGCTTGCATTACAAATGTACGCACGAATTCTCAAAGGACGTCCACTGATTGAAAAAGAAAACAGCTTCGCCGCTGTCCGATTGATTCTTTGTGCCCTCGTCGTGTATATCTTGTCTTAGATAGACCGGGAGCCCGACAGTGGGAAACGACTCCATTTTAATTTTTAGGAAGCGATATTTTAAAGGTATAAAGGAAGTCATGCTACTAATACTAAACTTTGAAGAAATCTTTAAGTGTTTAACTTGATTAATATACTTACGTCATGTAGAACTTACTACTCAGCTTTGATTAAAACTTCAAAGGTAGCCGACGTCATTTAAAGCCACTTAAACTCTTAATGGCTTGCTTTTAACGACTCTGGCGATACATATAAAGGGTCATCTCCACGCACGCCATAAAACCGGGTTCCGTCAATTAACTTTTACAGCTTACATGACATGATTACCTACCCTATAACCCCATTTCAATTAGCCCCTTAAATCAGTATGAATTAAGTGCCTACGTGTTGGTATTTTATTACAATCAATCGTTCACATTGCCGTTTTAATTTACAGATTATTTAAATAAACTATTTAAAAACTTGAATGTTAGAAAATGTTAATTAATTATTCATTAGCAGCTCTTTATTAAATTAGAAAATCGGCATCATAATATAGTACGTAATGTAGATTATTATCACCGTAATAGTAAATTCTTTGATTTTAATTAATTCACTTAGTATGGCCGACAGTACGAAACTCATGTTACTTCTAAATCTGTCTTCAACAATCTCAAAATAAAATGTTAGTCAAAATAACAAGCAAACCATTCTATCCGAGTAGTGGCTCCCGGTCCGTCACCGGACCGGTCGGCACAAACAGCGCCGGTTCCGGTCCGTTCGTTACGGACCACTCCTCTGTCACTCGTTACTTGTATGCAAAATACTGAGAATTTTCTATCTAGTAGTAACTGCTGTTTTATATGAAACACATGGATGGTGGTAATATTGTGTTAAATATGTTTTCCTTTATTTGTGGAAAGTTGAATAATTTAACCATAAATAAAGAAAGAGCTATATACTATTGATGGTATACAGCTTTCCGTTCATTCATTTGTCTATGTTAAAGCTTAAATCATTCACAGAAAAACGACTTAACTGATTTCAATAGAGAGATATTGTGATATATTTTAATTATAGGTAGTAAATCTAATCAAGTTTAACCGTCGTATATCTGAAACGTGGATGCACGGGAGATAATAGAGAGGTTATTTGCAGTCAAAAATTTAAAGCGAAAAACCTTTTACTTCACACTAAACAAAAATTTTCATACCCACTACGTAGAACAAGTTATATTTTTTTTTTATTTATTTATTTATTTATCTCAGGCATCTAAGGCCCATAAATACTATACATAAATATTATAACATAAAAATATACTATTACATATTTTATATAAAACAACTTAAAACTAATGTACACGAAGTGTCGGCGTCGTGTTACGCTGCGTGGTGTCGCGTAGGCTTCCTCGGAATCTCCGGTAGACGACACCCTTCGGCCAAAACTCTTCCTTGAAGAAGGTCTCGAAGTGATGAGTTGGAACTCGCACCATGAACGACTTGAAGTTCGTGTTGTGGCGCGACTCCAACTTCTCCACCCTCAAGGTCCAGTTGGTCTTGGACCGGACATACTCCACGATCTGCTCCACCGTCGTGGTGTGATGTAGACGGGACACGTACAGCTGCGTCGTTGGTACTGCAGGACGCAGCAGGATGTTGGGTCCAGTTTGTGCGGTACCGCACTGATTCCTACAAGGTGGCCTCTTTTTTCTCCTTTCTACTTTTATGAAGCCATCCTTGTCGCACGTGTCCTTCTTCGGACTAGTCGGTGGCTGTGATTTGCCACGGGTTTGTTTACCCCCTTTATCTTTGGTCCGCTTTGTTTGCGTCACAGCGGGCTTGTTGGTGGCTGCTACTGCTGCGTAGGCGCGTTTTGGGGTCGATGTTCCTACGCAAGCCTCGGCCGCAGGTGTCGACACAGCGTCGGCGCNGGATGTTGGGTCCAGTTTGTGCGGTACCGCACTGATTCCTACAAGGTGGCTTCTTTTTTCTCCTCTCTACTTTAATGAAGCCATCCTTGTCGCACGTGTCCTTCTTCGGACTATACGGTGGCTGTGATTTGCCACGGTTTTGTTTACCCCCTTTATCTTTGGTCCGCTTTGTTTGCGTCACAGCGGGCTTGTTGGTGGCTGCTACTGCTGCGTAGGCGCGTTTTGGGGTCGATGTTCCTACGCAAGCCTCGGCCGCAGGTGTCGACACAGCGGCGGCGGCGGGGCGGCGTGCATCGTCAGCGACATCGGCGACCGGTGACGCACTCGAATTCGCCGACTCGAAACTGATGACGGACGCATTTTGCGCCCCGCGACGAGTATTAACGTTCTTCATGTCCAATGACCCACTTATAGAAATAGCGTTGCGCAACAACGCCACTTCACCACGTAGGTCACTGATGGTTACCTGCGAAGCTTCCATCTTGGACTTCATATCTTCCAGGCTTGCCTTTAGACACGTTATGTCTTTCAACAACCTGGTGACATCGACGTGATCAAACGTGACGGGAGGCAGCTTATGCAAGTCTTTCGCCACGAATTCAGGCACGTCATCAGGATCTGTCCTCTTCAGCAGGGAGATGATATCCTGCAGGCTCTTGTCGCCACCGTCCCTTCGGCGGGATGGCATCTGCTCGAGTTGTCCGAGCGACTGGAAGAGCATCAGCTTGGCACTGCAAACCTCCTCCTCTTTGTAGGCTGATCTGCAGATCTGCAC
>NWSH02000537.1:409685-438610 GCA_002382865.2 Heliothis virescens
CCGTCGATGATTACTATTACCAGTACCGACGTCACTGTGGTGGGTATGGTATTAAAGATATTATAGTTAGGACCCGAAAACTGAAAAAGCATAAAATAAAAAAATCTTTTTACAAAAAAACAAAACCGACTTCACAAAAAAAACAACTGAAAGGGATAAAATAAAACTTTTCACATGGCTCTAGAAGTCGGTGGCAAAATAAACACAGTCAACAGACCTGCAGACACCGACTTCTAGAGCCATGTGAAAAGTTTTATTTTATCCCTTTCAGTGTTTTTTTGTGAAGTCGGTTTTGTTTTTTTGTAAAAAGTTTTTTTTTCATCAGTCATCTCTCTCTCACCTCCCCGCTCACGTCACGCGCCTCGCTTTTCTGTGCTCCGCTAAAATCCTAAAACTCTAAGTGTTTCGCTAAAAAGAAGAAAGTTCTGTGCTGTATGGTGACAAACATTTGTAACACTTGGTGAAAAATCGCATGGACCGCGCTGGAGGCTATCGAAGGCACGCATCTCATTTCATCCTCCCGTAAGTTCCTTTTTCATCCAATGATCGATTCGACTTAATGTTGTGTCAACATTGGTAGTTATTTAGGCTTTATTGTTTACTGTTTGTGCTATGGTAATACAAGTTATGATGCAGGTTTGGTTAAACTGTTTGTGTTATGTTCAACTAGCTACCGCAAGCGGTTTCCCCCTGGGAACTACTCCGTGCATCCGAACAAAAAAGTAACCCATAGCTTTATTATGATACATAGGCTATCTAACACTGAATGGAGAATTAAGATTATTTTTCAATCAATCCAGAAACTCTCAATCGTGAGATCGCACTAAGTTTGATAAAAAGTAACTCGCCTTAAACGCACAGTTCGATCAAAATAAGGTTCACAACTCAATATGGTACTGACAATTTTCATGTTATTACCTATTCTGAACTCTATAAACATTTATTTAGCTCAAAATCTTTGAATCCCAAAATCATATAAATAAAACGACAATGTACACGTATTTTATTTGGAAAGTAAACCTCAATAACGTGGGTTCCGTACAATGAAGACAAATGTCCCTGTAGAGGACCTTGGAGAGCAGCGCTGCACTCGGACAGACTGACCTACATTACATATAGATACGAGAGCGTTGAGCATTTGCTGTGACAGTTTTGTCTAGTAACCATTCATATACTGGACTTTAAAATAAAAAAAAAGTTGGTGAATGATGCGGGAGAGGTCCAAACTTGTCAAAGCTATCTGTTATTAAGGGTACCATTTATAAGTTAAATAGATTCTTATAATAAAGAAATAGTCATTTCTTATAACAAACAAATATTTAACATTGAAATGAAGGTACATACAGAATAACAGTATTTGCGTTAAGAATTTGTAAAATTCTTGATTTGTATTAAAATTAAAAGTCATGCTCATTCTATAAAACATACAAAACCGTATCAGAATAATCGTGTATAATCAAAGAAAATAAAACAAAATTAATCTCAGCATGTAACATTTGAAGGCCCCAGGGTTGCCAGCTAAGCGGAGGTACAAAGATTACATTCCAAGCACATTGAGAAATAAAAGAAAAACCGAATATATTATTTTGAGGGTTTTTCCTGAAAAGTCGTAACATTTGACGAAGGGGTTGTTTCTGCTCGTGTGGCCACGAAATTGTTTAACAACTCCACGTTTTACAAGTGTTATTATTTCAACCCTTGTTATTTTAAAAGTGCCTAGTGTTATGGTTTCAATTAGGTACATTTCCAAATCGAAATTCGCTAACATATTGGTAACTTCGATCCTGATTCAATATTTCGGTTTTTACTTTTTGTAGTGTGGTCTATTTCTCTCGTTTTTTCTATTCCATTATATTTTGATATTTTATTGAAAAAATATTGGTACTGAAATAAAATTCTATACCGATAGTATCATAAACCATATCACACTATCCATTGTAAAAGGTTTGTCAGAGACATTTTATTTTTACACTAAAGTATTCGTGTTGCTTGTTTAACTACGCATCTTATTTGCAGAGACTTTAGATTGACACATCCAATGGTGGTAACCGTCAAAATTGTGTATCCTCAATCAGACGATGATTAAAAAAATCTTCAAAGTCAGTTCATGGTACAAAGCCAATCCTGTAACTCAAAATCCCCACAGCGCCACCAGTAAATAGATCTTCAAATTAACAGACTTAAGAAGCAAACGAACAAGGGAAAGAAAAAGAAAAACAAGAAAAAACTGTAAACGTTTCATTGAAATACATAAAAGCCCACATCAAAATTCACTTTGCTCGCGGGGCGCGCAATAAAAGTCGTGGAGCGGCAACTGACGCGCTCTGAGCTACTGATAAATAAAATAAATGCCCGTCAATCTGATCAGGACGATCTCTGCCAAGACCCCGCGATCGATACACAACATAGTTCCCGAACCATCGCTGCTTCCATACCCAATTACGAATGAACGTACTTCAAGAAGATGAGCAATGGAACGATACCAATGTTTTCGCCAACCTATTGTCAGTCGTGTAGAGGATTTTTTTAGATGGGACGGCTCGGAGGGTTCTGAAGCAGTATCTCGGGGATCCTGAGTAAGCTATTGTTGTACTAGAGTTTGTAAACGATATTTGTTCTCAGACTAATGCAAACAATGTGATAAACTTGGAGTTGCTTGAGAGATCAAAAGATTTAAAATTTATTCTCAACAACGAAAGTAGAGGAAACTTTTTAAATAATTCATCAGAGTAATAAAATAGGAGTTATGATAGCAACATTTATTACGTTTATTTATTCTGACTTTATTATTTTCTGTTCGACTTTCACGTTGATACGATGTTTTAAGAAAATAAAATCATAAAATTGACAACCAGAGGTATAATTTTCAGTAGGAAGAGCAAATATTGTATTTTATGCACGTTTTATTTGCAAAAAACATTATATTATTATATTGTATTTGCTTTATCATTTCCTTCTACATTATTTCAAAAAACGACTATCATAAATGACCTAAAATAATGTTCCTGATTTAAGCATCAGCCGCGGAAGCCTTATATTTATATATTAGACCCGTTTTGACAACCTACTCTCAAACGAAGTATGTTATCTTTAAGCTGTCATTATTTTTTATCATGTAAGACTATCATATGAGTAGAAATCGTTATTTATTTGAAGAACTTTGTATTTATTTAAATGCAGGTTAAGAAATTCGTAAAATTTCCATAACGCAGGTATTCAGAGTTATTAAGTTGGAATATGTTTAACGAACAGCTAGTATAGAAATTTTGATTGCCACAAACTTTATGTTGATAAAGCCTAACTTCTATTGAGAGCAAAAGATAAATCGACAAACTTTTAATAGACTTCAATATGTACATGTCAAATATCAAAAGTTTGAACAAAATTTCAATCCGTGTAAGATATTGTACATCAAATTTAAACAAACACCAATTCGGCCCATGAATAATACATAAAGAGGTCCGTCGATCCTTTCACTGCCTATCGATATACGCAGGCTGGGAACCACAAAATTATCTACTGCGTTTAACTGAACCTTATTGCTGCCATCATAGAGTTGACACTCCTAAATCCTATACACACACTCGTATTCACATTTTCAGCTGCAAATATCTCGTTGTATTCAGAATAGATTCTATGTCAGCGCAATAAGGTCGAAATATGTGCTGCCAAAGCGCACAATTGTGATGGTTCATATTTTCTCTAAGGACGATTTCAGTGTTAGGTTTATGATAATTTTTAGACCTCATCCGGTTATTATTGCTGGCTATTAAATTCCCGACTGAGATGTTTCTATAAAGAATTTTTTGCTTTCACTTTGAGTTTGATTTCAATAAAAATGAGTATGGATTATTTTCTGTTGAGATTTCTTTGCGTGGAAAAATAAATTGAATGTGTTTTACTTTGTGGTTTTTAATTGGACTTTGGTCAAATGTAAGTTGCGCAGTTGTGAGTAGTTGTGTAGTTTGTGTCGGTTGAGCGTAGTGCCACCTCAGCGATATGGCAGTAAGTGGTGCGGTCATCGCGTGCCCGCTCGAAGTAATTGCCTCACAGACAACAGTAAAGCGTCCTGCCGTCAGGCAATTTTATTGCTCCGTGTTTGATTGTCTTTCGTACCTAAATTACTGTGATTTGACCTGATGCCAGCAACGTGTCGTATTTATTATGGAAGAAAGTTATGGCGCGGATGTATTTCCCGCAACGTTGCATGTTCACACAACTAAAGTGTTTATATTTATTTGTTGGTAAAGTCTCAATCCCAAACATTTTTGAAATGAAAAAAGATAAACATTTTTAGTGGATAACCCAGTTAAAATTCAATGTCTTTGCTTTGAAATAGTTAATATACTTTAGAAATTCTGTCTTCAGACAAAAACTAATAAAAAACTATTTTCTGAAAAGAATTCGCTGTTGAAAACGAAAGCATCGAAAAACATTCCTAAAAAAACCTAGCTAGCCAAAAACTAGTCTATAAAAGTTTTCTAGAAATTGCAAAACAAACCGCAATCCTAGCAATAAAGGGGAAACGTGTTTAGTAGTTCCAAAGATGAGATTTAGTTAGATAGCAGTCGGTTAGACTAGCGTGCTCACTGGCTATTGTTTAACCGATAACTATCTTACGCTAAGTAACAGTTACCAGTC
Source organism: Heliothis virescens (assembly GCA_002382865.2). NCBI lineage: Eukaryota > Metazoa > Arthropoda > Insecta > Lepidoptera > Noctuidae > Heliothis > Heliothis virescens. The sequence goes on from NWSH02000537.1 coordinate 414,327, forward strand.
TAACTACAACTAGTTCTGTCTTTTAACGTTTGAGAAATATTGCTGAAGCCCGTAATTTCTTGTTCGTGTTGGCTCGGCTATAAGTCCCTTTCATGTTTAAATAGGTCAGGAAATATTTTGGTGCATTTTCGGTGTGTTTACTTCGCTGTAACGGTTGATAAGATCGTTCGAATGAAGTCGTATTGAATCGGTATGCTAGGTAAAAAGTTCACGCATCTATTAAAAAATGTAATACACTTCTCTCTGTAAATTAAATTTATCGAGCACTTTCTGTACCGGATTTAGGACTCTGGATACACCAAATTAATTTTATAGAAAAATACTACATGGTTGGTAATTTTTAACCTTAAGATATCAGTCGTTCAATTAAGCTTTAGTTATTTTTAAAGACGCGATAAAATGCTCAAAATCTACACAAAAAACTCCAATATCCACAAAACTAGAACTTGAATCTCAGATAAAACCCACAAAGAATGAGCTGATTTCCAGCGCTCACCACCACGAAGCACGGAACTGTAATGAGCTGAGATAGTGGTGATACCATCACCACAGTGTGCTGAGCGCTGACAGGGACTGAGTATAACTGGTACACTGGTGAACTGGCTAAACTGTGTGGTCACGTGATCATTGTAGAATTAATTTGTAGTGTCTATTTTGAATATGCATTATTGTTGGCTAAATAAAAGAGTTCATTCTGAGTTGAGGCTTTTTCTTCTATAGAAAATAAGTTATAAATCAAAAAGGTCACTTTTCTCGGTTAGAAAAAGCAATGATCAAATACGCTTTAAGCCATTTAAAATTTCTTTTTACTAGCACTAGATTGTTCAAGAAGACTTATCAGATATGCTGTGGTCCATATAAAATACTGGTATATAGTTAGCTGCATATTAGTCTAGAAGTCGAAACCAATGATAGTTTTTAGGAATGGACAGCACTGATGATGTAGCAAAGACATAAACATAACTTCCAGTAGGAAAGGATACAAGAGTTTCGCACAAAATTAAATAACAACTCCAACGTAAAAAACTAACGACTATAACTGCTCAAGTATTAGTACCACATCCTTCAAGCACTTACATTTAATAAGTAAATAATTTAAAAGGTTTTCCACGTATGAATGCTCGCTACAATCATCCTAACTTGTGGGTAGTCTCGAAAAGTGTACTCCCACGCTTCCTTATGTACCGGGAGGGCAATTAACTATATAAATATAACATTTTGCTCTCTATAAACTTTGTTTAATGACTTTTTTATTGGAACAAATGTTAATTATATCTGTTGTGTAATTTGAAAAGAGAGCAACAGTTACTGTTTTTACTAATGGCCTAATTTTTTAACTTATACATATGTAGTTTGGCGATTAGAGATATAGAACCGATGTCAAAATTTAATCTTTACTTGCAAAACAACGGAAAGATAGAATATAGAAATCCAGCACAAGAGACCTATAACACAGATTTTTTGGTATTCTTCATTTGCAGGATAACGATAAGATATTTATTTCTCAATAGTGTAAAAAGTCTTACATATTAACGTAGGAATATAGCAAATCAGACATCATGAAACTTACAGGTAAAAAACCCCGAGCATAGTTCACTAACAACCCCGTACGTTCAATCCCTAACTTCGGAATACCATTGAATAATTCCCATGAAGTGCTGCCAACATTACAGGGTTTTAATATTTTTCTGCGGTTGCCGGCTTGTTAGTATGGCTGGCGTTGTTGGCAGAACTTATGCGATGTATACGTGAAATGTTTTCAGTATACTTTAAGTAAACTATGAAGTTATGTTATGGGGAGATATGAGGAAATATTGGGCGGAAACTATATGTTATTTATTGGTTTTCAATATGTTCATATTTTATGTTGTTATGTTTTTACTGTTTTATTAAGTTTTAGCATGGCAATACAAACACGAAATCAAAAGCAGCAAAATTTTATATAAAGGCATACTCATTCCATAACACAGTTTATCTGAACTAGCTAAACCAACTTAACTGCATCTCATATAGGACAGGGCAGAACCAAAAGTTAATAATAGTCTGTTGTTTGTGCGAACCATAAACCGTTACAGTCCGTGATTGTTTGCTTAACGACTATAAAATACTATGTGACTAATCTGTGCTAACTCTCCACCTAATATGTGGATAGCTTGATGCAGCCTCTCTGATGCAAAGTTATATAAATAAGTATTTTTAGTTTAGTACAGAGATATAGTAAAAGTCTTTCATTTCGTTCAGGGAATCAAGCCAGCCAGTTTATTCTACATTTTGCTAGAGATATGCTTTAAACGATTTAATTTAAATTTACACTCAGCTATGATGGGCAGAAATTCGGAGAAATGTTAGCCAGTTGATTTTATAGTAATATTGGTTTACGACTCAAAACTCTGGCATTATGACTGTACTTAAATAGAGATAATCAATTCATCCACTTATTCGACTTAAAAATAAAGCATCAATGTATTATTCTGAAGAAAGAATCTCCTATAAGTTGGTAAAACAGACAACATGGTTTATATCTGGCAGTAATCATTCTTAAATTACGAGTACCACTATAATAAATAACCACCATAAACTAAAATAACACCCAAAATCGTGACCCACCTACCCACACACATAATCTGTGGTCACTTAAGCTATGTCCACACGCGTTGACGTCAGGAGTCGCGAACAAACACCGCGTCCACCGCAGTGCTATTACATACATTTATACGTGTGCACCGATCCTAACGGGCACTGTCACCGCAAATCAGTGCGCTATGGACGTAACGCGATTTTTGTGGCCATACCGTGTGCCTATCGAGCTGCGCCGCGAATTTTGTGGATGGAAAACGAAAATTGGCGTAGTTTTCTGTAGTTGGTGTAGTAAATTGTGTTGTAAAGGGTTTAGCAGAGTATCGTTTAATAGCATGAGGCTTTGACACTTTTTTTTTTAGCGCTAGCCTTTTGTAGATCATCTCAGAAAACCGGTCCCGTTAGAAAGTTTTATGCTTACCTAGGGGAAATAGGATTAACTAGTTAAAACTAATTAATCTGGTTGAATCAACCTTTAAACTTCGCAGCATCTATTCACCTGATATAACCAATATTATTTTTAATCTGAATCAGGGACAAATGTAGTTTAATTTTTACTATAAAATAAAGCAAAGAAAGCAAAGTATACACATATCGGTTGTGTTCATAAATCGCTATATTCTGAAGCAGTACCAAGTGTGTATGACGAGTAATGTACACCGCACCTTATCGGGCTAAAGCAAACTTACGTTATGCTACCCTGGTAAGTAATACATGGGAAGCAGAAAACGAAGGGTGAATATGTGGCAAGATAAGCACGGATCAAATTTTCTCCAACTGAACAAAATCAGTTCATAAAACTTATAGTAAGTACACGAAGTAACTTCGAGCCTCAGAACCTTTTTGGAGCAAGTACCTCGACATAACATCGAACTAAAAATATAACATTTTCTCCAGGTAAAGAAAGATTAAATAATACTTTAGGGAGCGAGAGCACCTATGAATATAAATAGCTTTTAGTACGGGAGCAGCTCTAAATTCGTGAAATAAGTCTGTTCCATAAATTTCGGTTTAATAGGGACTGATATTCCTTTGGAACGGCGTTATTTTTTTTCTAGAATTTTCGGTGAACTCTACCACGGAGTTTGTTGACATATTTTTTGTTCGTCTCTGAGAATTAAGCAGTTTATGTTTCTAACGCTTACGTTATTGAGAAAGCGTAATATTATGATAAAATCATCATTAAAATATAAAATCAGCTACTATTAATCATCAACCAAGCATATCGATTAACTTATTATTGACTTTCCACAAAAGTTCGCTGCTTTAACCGTTATTAATTAACAAATTTTTTAACCACAATAAAGGGAATTGGCCAGTTACATTTGTTTGTAAAAACAATAGGACCCCTATCTACGGCTGTAATGGCTTCAAATAAAAAACTAAAACAAAACAACACACGTTTTATAAATTCGATAGTTTAAAATCCACTAACAGAACAAAACTCGACAACAATGAAATTAATGAACACACAGTTAGCACTAAAAGCCGACAACATCACGCCACTTCTAAGAAGCACAAAGTAATGGCATTAAAGGCAGGTGTGCCACTGCATTACACCGGTTTTCTAATTAACCATGTTATACTGAAAATTCAGTACTTCAATCATAACAGTAGCAATTGTATAATGTGCAACTTAATGTAGTCGGCCTAAGTGGTGAGATACTTTTGCGCCGTAACTATGAATGTGTAATTGTGCATGTTTAAAACATAGCAATTACCAATGTGACCATTTCAAATATTTATTGCAGTTTTATATTTATAAGATTTTGTCTTAACATTGAAGCAATTTGGATTTAAAGAGTCTAAGAACTAATTAAATCTGCCATAAGTTGTAAGTAGATTAATGTTTATTGTTTTTCTTTATAAGGTGTCTGTGTCCTATGTGCCAATAAATCGCCTAATGTTGATCGTATTAATATAGTATTTGTCAAAATGCAATTAATGTACAAATGAAACTCGTTGCATCATTAGTGAGCGTTTTGTTCGTAACTGCTGAGTGGGACTTCAACACATTGTCATGTTAATTCGTCGCTCGATATATTGTACATAATATTTAGCTGATTGAAACACCATTAAATAATGATGTGTTCAATTTATCATAGTTTCATGAATGTTTGTTAACTAACGGGAAATATGTGTGGGCGAGTTTGATCGTTTTGCTATTAACATCTGTTGTACTATTATTTGGTCTATTATTTTATGTTTGAACTTTATATTACTAGCTAACTTAAATGTTCTTCATAAGCTATGCCTATATTTACATTAATTTATTTTAATTTTAATCATAAAGAAATTCTTTTTATTTTACAGCCCAGACACAATTAAAGCAAAACAAAAAACGATTTAATAAAACTAAATTACAAATAAGCTCGAATAAAAATATACAATTGATCAAAATTTTAATAAAATTCGAATAATTTTGTTAACATTCATCCATGAGACACGGTTCGAATATAATTGGCTCCGAAGCCGATTCGATATTTAGGCATTATTGGTTTTTCATAAAGAAGGCTCTATCTGATACTTATCAGTTAAAGCATTTATTTGGGACTTAATGTAATGTTCTGTATTTAGAAGTTACTGATGAGTTTGGCTTCAAAGCAGTTATAAAAGTGAGAGTTCCATTTCAATGGGATCACCTTTACTTAAGAGGCTACTTAATTATAAAGTGCTGTGTGCGTGTGTGCGTGCCTCCAGGCGATTAATTTGAACCGTGTTTAAATTCCATACGTTACTGATTTATACCCTTTTCGCCCCCGGCTACATGTGTATAGAGTGTACGCTTACTCAATCATTAAATAAAGTAAATAACTTGTGTATCGTATAAGATGCCTCGACCTACTTCAGTCAAAGTAAATGTATAAATAGACACAATTAAAATTCTTTACACTTCGGCTACTAGCAAGTTTTAATTTCTTATTTGCATAATTATATTCGTCGTTGCTGTTTATCTTCAGCTTAATTCCTCAGAGACAAGCCAGAAATCTATAACTCTGAACTAGTTTAATTTCGTCAGTAAATTCAAAAAGTTTGTCTCCAAATATGAATAATAAAATACAAATTATGAAGTGACGAGAAACACGAGCTACTTCGCAATGAACTAAAACATTAACTTTAATGGAAACTTATTAAAAAACGTCTGTCACAAAGTTCAAAGCACTCCTTATTCATTACGTCTTGGGACAACAAAACGGCTCCAAGACAGCATTTCACAGCTAGCACATTTAGTTGAAACTCTTTTATACTTAAAGTCAAAAAGTCAGAGGAAAGTAGAGGGCGATGGGATGTTTATTTTATATCTCAATTAATTAGCGTGGCTCGTAGCGAGTTTAATCCTGTATTCATGACGCAGACTTAATAAGTGAGTTGATTCAAATTGCAGAACTGCTAACTCAACAGGCGACTGCGCCGGCCGGTGTGCGTCGACGCGGCGGGACTGCTTGCACATGCTTTTTGTTACACTATTTGTGTATTTTATTGCTCCAATGTTATTTAAGGCTTTTTGGAAGAAAATATTACTTGGGTAAAATTCATGATGTGCTTTATTTTTCTTTATAGTTCTTTCCTAAGGTTGGTGTATTTACTACACACATGTAAACTGAACTGAAAACGTTATTTAAGTGTTGACTACCAGAATAAACGAGTCAATTAGAGAGACATCATTAGCAGTGGTTCTGCGACTCTGGCGCACACAAAGGCTGCTGAAGGTAAAACTAACTACACAGTAACATTCTCCAGTTTTTGCCTAACAAAGCCTCACAGAGCGGACTTAATTTCCGAATTTGCGACATATTTGTATGTATGACAGTGTTTGTATTCTGTGCACGACGTATTTTGGTTTTGTGAATTCAATCCGTGTGAGGTGCAAATGACTGTTTTGTATGAAATTCAGGAGGGAACAAAAACGGAGAAAATCTTGTTTTTCTAGCTGATTTAATGAGATTTTTTTTATAGAATGTGCTAATTATAATTGTAACTCGCTACAAACAGTAGAAGATCAAGAGATTGAGGCATACTATTTCACAGAATACCTTTCTTTATTAGAGACAAGCACTCCAAACGTTAGACCGACCTTAAAATCACCCCAAAAAAAAAGTAAAGGAGGCCTAAACAAAATTGTATGTAACCTAATACCGGGCACTTCGTTCTAAATCGCGGCGGTGCGTGACGTCACAGGATTGGGCGCACCTTCCGTTAAATTTGCTCCGACAATAAGGCCCCCGGGAATGGCCCTGCGAACTCCCTATGATATTATCCCGGAGTGACCACGGGACCCTCAATCTAACAAAACATTGGTCTAAGATTTGAGAGGACAGAGATTTTGAGAGCGATTTTTGGTCCCTTAGCTGTTGCATTTACTTATTCCACCAATTCAGAAGAATGCCTTTACACAATTTCAAAAACAAAACAAAAAACCTTAATACGACCAGTTTGATTACTTCAAAAACTCCATGATGAAGATAGGGAAAATTCCGTCAATGCTACCACTAACATGAAAGCTGGAAGTGACCGCAACAATTAAACAGAACCGGCATCAGTATTAATTTGTGTAACAATAACATAATAGCTATTACTAACGCGGGTGATTATGTAGATATCACAGCCGGACATAGCCTACTAGTCACAGCACTAATTTATAGTATCGACGTACCAAATTGTCGTGTTTATAGTGATGTCCTTTATTCCGCGATCTATGTCTTCCGAGTTACAATGTATGGAGATACCAATTAGAATATAGAGAGATATATCGATATGCTACTAAATCGTTGTCCGTATATCTTTTGTTAAATGTTGCTTTGTAAAAATAAGTGTTGGTATCAGAGATAAATAATTTAAAAAGTACTCAGTAAAATCTCAGGTTTTAAAAATAATATTTCGTTAAGAGTTGACCTTAATACGAGGACGACAAAATTCCTAGTAAATAAAATCGGGCAAAATTCTTAACAGTCAAATTGATCAATGACGAATAACATTTAAATGGGTTTAAAAAGATACTAGATAACCACATACTTTTAAGCATTTAGCAAATGAATGAAAATACCCAGTGGTGAATGAAAACTTTTTGAATTCAGTCATCAAATAACCCGTATTGCAGGTGTCGTGCGCAAAAAGTAAATTCCGGCCAGTGCGAGTCCGGACAAACGAATTGTTTTCGTTTTGCTTCACCACCGAAAGGAGGATGTTTTTTGGATTGTTCAACAAATTCATGGCGGGAATTCGAAATTTCAGTTGATTTTGTGGCGAATAGACTGTCGGTGAATATTGAGTCATTAGTTAGGTACTGGGTGTTAAATTAGAATAATACTGTTATGTCACTGTTAGCCTTACTAAACATGGTAATTACGAAAATTATGTCCCAAAAAGGACATAATTACTTTATATCCAAGAGTGGAAAGAAGTTTAGTGGTTTGGAAACCGCTAGTTTATTGTATTGGTTATATAGATTCGAAGTTCTGACAAGAAAATGAGTGCGTCATTGGTAACACGTGTAAGATTATTATTTTTGCAATTATGTAGTAGAGTCAAAGTTCTTCCACTAAAGCCATTTTGTGACAGCTTGAAACACCAGTTCAAGCGTTTTCTACTTGGACCGCGAACCAGTTTTCTGATTAGCATCAGCCGCTGCCCTTTGGCTTACCTTTTGACGTTCGATCATATTGACCGCTCGCGTACCTTTTTCGACATCCATTGCAAATAGACGTATCACTTATATTGAATTTTTATTCACTTTACCATAGATGAACATTTTTTTATCTTGTTTACTTTGGGAGGGTCGAAATTGATGGGCCTCAATATTTTAGATCGATATTTGAAACACTTTTAATCTAAAATGATTACGGTTTTTTGAGATGTACATGTAGTTGATTTTAACGAATCTTGATAGAGCCTTATTGAAACTTCTTTCTTAAAAAAAATATTAACATATTAATTTTTAACCCTTTAATAAACGAAACATCTGTGTCCAGAATAAAAACATTTATATAAATAGCTACAGAAAACGTGTTCACACTTGAAACTTCCCTCATATCATAAAACAACGGACACCTCACAAGAAAAACTTTAACATGGCGAGTAAAATTACTAAAAAGATAAAAGTGCAAGCCCGAAAAAACTGCACAATTTTACAAAAAAATACCTTCCTTGCTGGGGCTGCGTCAAAAATGCGGTCAGAGCTCTCGGCGCTGGTCACACAGGGTATGCAAATGTCCACACGACACAAAGGGGCGACTTCTTTCGCCTTATGCATAACAATTTTGGCTAATTCCCTTCACCGGCTCTTAATCGCAACCGAACTATTTCGATTTTTTATCACCTCTTTTTAATTCCTGATCTCATTTTGACTAATAAGATTAACATTCAATTATGGATAACAGTTGTTTATCATACATATATTAATGCCAGTTTCACAGGTTCCAGCTAGAGTTCTAGATATAAATTTGACAGAACATGCCATAGAAAAGTAATCAAAATTAAAAACATTTCGATGGCGCCATCTTTCAGATAGCTATTTGGAACTTTATCTAGAACCTGTGGAACAGGCCGTAAAACTTCCAATAATAGTCGAAGGTAAAAAAAATATTTAGGATTTATATTCCTAAAACTATTGATTCCCAAAACAGGTTGGAGAACAAGTAGGATTAACAAAAAATCTCGCTTCGTAGAAAAATTTAGTTGCTAAATCGAGCGATTACATCAACTACTGTCGATGAAATTGGGACTTACTATTCTAAACTTTATTAACACGTTGCTAGAATAGTAACTAAATCTAAGGAGCACTATTAGGGTTGTTCTGGCGTACATATTGAAGCAGGTACAAGTACATGAAACCTTAAGGAACTACCGAGCAACATCTTGTTCGATGCCAATACTAATACATAACTAATGAGTTTAAGCGCTGGAGGAACCATTTCATTAGCTACCCTAATAAAGCTGGCTGTGAGATTATCTTCTATTTATTGTGTACTAGTGGGAGTTTAACTACGATCATTACTTAGTTACATATTTCAGGATTCTCGGAATTAAGGAAGCTTGTATTGTTCTCGAAGAACAATCAAGTACTGTAGATATAAGCGTCGGTCTAAATAGCAAAGAGACGTGCATTATTTTTTAGCTTATCATATAGATAAGAGCACTTCATGAACCTTTTCCATAGAACAACAAACAACCCCGTCCGTGTTTACATTTCCCCGCGATCCGAAAGGATTCATCTCGGCGGGTATTTTTATCCGTCCCTCCATCAAGCAGCACCTGGGATAATTATGATCCGTTCTCGACAGAAGTTGGTGCCGGTACAATTTCATCAGGCCTTACAATTAGAGTGAAGTCGAAATCAGGGTTGGCACCTGGCGCGGATATCTAAAAACAAAATTAAAAGGGCCGCGGGTTGCTCCCAGATGGGCGTGCATTATTCATGACATCGACACGCACGCCCGCGTATGAATTGAAACGAGCCCGGCGCGACGTTCGCCTTTTATAGCCCCAATGTAAATACGCTCCTCCAGCGATCCGTTTGCGATGGATTTCATTTTTCAATGATGAAATTTAAAATGACATTATTTTTCATATGCGGCGGAATTGTAATGTGCTTCGTAAATAGATGCTTCTATTTACATACTTTTAAATGATTTAATTTAATACTATAAATAAATTGTAGAGAAGTAAAGTATTTGCTTCAGTTAAAGCAAACAAATGATAATAAAATGCAACGTTTTCCGTTCTACAAAAGGGATAAAAACACTGCCTAAATATTTGAACGTTAAAAAAGACATGGTCGAATTTACACTTTAGTTAGTTGTAACTTCTCTGCACTCGAAAAAGTCCTCTGTGAAATGTTGGCGTCATTTTTTTTAACTTTTTTCGTTTTATTTTTATTCGTCGACTAAACAAATGCGAAGTGGGAAAGTACCGCTGAGCCGCGTCAAGGGTTACTGGAACTATGAATCTTCGTGTATTGTACAAGTATGTAGTAATATTTCTCGTTTAAACCCTTACTTATGAAGCTGGAGAATTTATTTGTATGAAGGCATGAAATTCTTAACGGATTTGAAAATTGATTGTGATTTATGAGAAAAGTTTCTAAGATTATTATTTAAGTAATATCAAATTAGGACCTTACGACTAAATACCAAATACGTTTAATTATCAGCTCCAGTCGGTTACAGGCACAGGGACATCCGACAGAGTCACTCATACCTAGGTAACTTCAAAAATTGAAATTCCAAAACTTTCTCCATAACATTAAAATAGTGTTACAGAAAATGTATGAGCTTCGCAAATACTTCACATTTCCGCACTCAATGTTAATGTAGACTAGGGTGTTTCATTTTTCCAAAGTTGTGATTTTCACATGACTTTGCTTTTCCCCTGAGTCTCAGTGTTACCAAAGATACGTGTGCAAAATTTCATTAAGATTGGACAATATTTAAAGGTTGCACACATTGAGCACTTTTACCAAAAGCAATGTTTTTTACTTAGGTACTTCTATTATTCTACTGTTAGTTATTTTTCCTGTAGTTTTTAAAATCTATGTATTTTTATTGATTATTTACAATATATATCTTCTATACTTATAATAAATCTGTAGAGAGGTCAATTCTGTACATTAAATATATTTCCAAAATAACTATCAGGGGGTGATTAGGGATCGATACTGATGCCAAAAATGCAATCAGTAGAATTTTTGTCTATCTGTCTGTATAACCGCTATAAAAACAAAAACTACTCTATGGATTTTAATGAAACTTGGTTCAATTGTTATTCATACTCCTGAGATGGTTATAGTATACTTTTCATCACGCTACAATCAATAGGAGCAGAGCAGTGAAGGGAAATGTTGGCAAAACGGGAGAAGTTACTTAATTTTTTAAACTTCCGTCGCGTGTGCAGCCTTTATGGTTAAAGCTACACAGAAATTATTATGAATGACGAAAATTTTCTTTTTAAAATTATATAAAAAAAATACCCTACAACATCTTAGGTTTATATTTTATGGTTTACTCACAATAATACGAGTAACTCCCGTTAGCTTAACAGTTCGAAGCTTTCTGATTATATTTTTACGTTTATAAAACTCTCAGAACTCGTGCACGAAGGTTTCCGTATGAAAAATGAACACATCTATTACCTACAAATAGCCAAAATCCAACACATGGTATTATTAGAATTTGACATCAGACGTTTCAGATCTTTGATTACGACGACCGGTTGTCGCTGGCATAAGCGAAATGATCCGCGAACGAAGTCGCTGGCAGAAGCTAGTAAACAATAAATAGACCACACAATAAAATTAACAAACCGGTTCAACATTGAATATTTAACATTTTTATATTGCATGTAGAACGTTATTTTTTATTTATCGGTGACCCCAACAAAGTGATATGTGTCATTCACTAGCAAGCGCGTTAATCATCAGTTCGTCATATTCAAGTTAAATATTTTGTTTGAAAATGGGATCTAAGAGAGGTATTTGGTTATTAGAGAAATTACACAGTGATGAGTTTTTAGGAGCTCGGCTTCCTTCAAAACAGCAAGTACCTACTTTAAGTGTTTATATTTGGGAATGGTGATATATGCCAGCGACTTCGTTCGCGAATCATGTCGCTTATGCCATCGACAACCGGTCGCCATAATCAAAGATCTGAAATGTCTGATGTCAGATTTTGGATTTTGGCTATTTTAAGGCAATAGATGTTAAATTAACTTTACTATTTATTAAATTTATTTTAAGGTTTTACTTGTCAGTTTTTCCAATATATATCATTACCTTTGAAAATTCATAGTTTTTTCGAAAACGATCAAAGTGTGCAACCTCTAAATATTGTCCAATTCTCACGAAATTTGGTAATTATGACTTTTAGCTTACTTAGTTTCAGGGGGCGATCAAAGTCTGGAAAAAAATTGAAAAATTTTTTTTTGCCTACAAAATGAAACACCCTAATGTAGACATAAATAAAGTGAATGTAATTTTGGTATTTCTGAATAAGTTCCGTCTGAAAAATAGTTGGCTTCAAGAAATATATATTTTAGTTGTTCTTCAACACAAACAATGTTTCATGTTTCTCGTCTAACATGGGAAGTATGCAAGATATTCTACGGCTGCGAGTTATATAAAAAACCACTAAAATAGCTTAAAATTTTTGATACAGTTGATTCACTTCAACAATCCACTTATGAGGGGAAAGTTAACAAATGTTAACGCATATCATTTTCATAAGCGAACCAGAAATATACAAAGCTAATCCCTCTCAACAAATTAAAAATTAATATTCCATACGGGCCGAAAAGTTAAAAAAAATGTTTCATAAAATTATCACCTATGTATTTAACGCGTCAACAAAAAGCTTTTCCGCCGCGGCCATGTTAAAAAATTCAATTAAAAACCTCATTTGTATTTTTCATCAAGTTAAAAACTCTAGTCGTGTCTGTTCGAGGCCGAAATATTAACGTATGGGCCGAGGTGCACCAGAACAGCGATTTGATCATAATTAATTCAATTATACTACATTATTGATAAAATCAGGCAAAACTGTTGCTCTTTTTAATAAATATCAATTTTCTATACATAAAACAAACACTGTTTTTAGTTTTCTGCCACAGACTATATTAAGTTTCACCCGCATCCAGTGGGAACTTCTCGTGCACCCGAATTATAATAGTCTATGGCCTGACTAGATAAATGGGCTATCTAAAACTAAAATACTTTTTCAAATCGATGCAGTATATCCTAAGAATACGTTCAAAAAATAAACGTTTCAATATTACTACAGATTTCCCTGACAATGCGTACTAATAAAAAAATCCTCTCCGCTCCCAACTTACACCAAAACACAACGAAGCAAAACTCTACTCTTTGACTTGGAAACAAATAGTTAATTACCTAGAGAGCTCGTTAGGCATGGATTGTGCCGAAGTTGGCTCCTAGTTTTTACAGTGCACCGAGCCCAAGTTCGCGGGATTTAAGCGAGGGAACTAAGAACATTCGACTTACGGACGTTTTTTAGACGAAGCCTGAATAGAATGCTTGAGGAATCGAGGTGACTACTTGTTAATGGGTTTTGTTTCATTTGTTCGCTTAATTGGAATGGGAATTTTAATTATTACTGGCTGTTTAAATATGTTATATTTTGTCGGGCTTTAGTATTACAAAGTAGGTTAGAAGAAGTTTCCCCATAATCAAAATAAAGTTAGATGTAGCGAAGATTTTTCCTTCCTACTTCGTTTAGGTGTTTGATAGCTATATGACGTCAGCAAGGCTAGAATTCAGGTTGATAGTCGAACCCAAGATACTAAAACACACAACTTAACTAGAAACTTTCAAAATGAATTAAGTATAAAATTGATATTTTACGAAACGGTTAAAAACTACTTCACAAAGATAAAGGGGTGAATGTAGGTTTTCTTGTATAAGGAGGTCAAGGAAAATGTTTGAAGTAAAGAGCTATATTTAGGTCATATCTCAGGAATAGTGCTAGACATTAAGATTCCTAGTGTTCCATATTTCTGAGTGTATCACAGACATAAATATGATAAGCAACAGACACTCACATCGGAATAGAAATATGCGTGTCGTGTTTCTGAGGTGATTTAGTTACTCTCATAAATATATTGTAAGTATTTGTGAAAATCTAACTTATCAATTGTAGTACTATCTACCCATAATGCTCTCATCATCTGCCTAATCTACTTCTTAAAAACATTTTAATTTTAACTAGCTTCCGCATAATATTTAACTACCCAGGTCCCGTAGGAACTACTCCGCGGACCCGGATCTTCTAAAATATTTTTTCAAATCGGACCACTTGTTCCTGAGATTAAAACGTTCAAACAAACAAACTCTTCAGCTCTATATTATTAATACAGATTAATAATATTTCGGAAAACAATAGCATTAAATAAAGATAAATTATAAGTAATTTTATTTATTTATCTCACCATACAATACCATTACAGGCTTACGCCCAATGCTATGCGCCCAATCTAAATTGTACTATTTTAGAAATACCTATAAAAAATTGTTATTTCTACACAATTACATGTTCAGCACAATTATAAACTGCTAGATCAATATGAACACCTCCAGTACACAATACGTATAAACAAAAACAGCGTATGTATGTATGTTCAACTGTATTTTAAATCGCGTTAGAGAAACAAAGGGACCGGCGCGGCGAGCATATGTCATGGTACTTTTATTACATAGCATATGGACCGAATGTGGCCCATATTGGTATATTTATCTTTTCCCTTATGTTATACGGCGATTTTATAAGCTTTGTCGAACGAATTTCTAAGAAAAATATGCCTTTTGGTTTTAGGCGTATCTCGCAGAAATTGTACTATGTGGTCGGATTATTATAGTAAAACTTCATGATTTTCTGCTGAAACTGTTAACGGATTTGAGAATGGTAAAATATTTTTTAATATTTGTAAGGTTATTTATAATTTACTTATATTTGACTAAAATAGTCTTATTTTCCCCTGGAGTGCAAAAAATATTTAGGTGTTATTTTCACTTACAAATCCCACAATTAACCACACACACAATTGCAATCAATAACTTTGACACTAAATAAAGATCTTATCAGAATTTCAGGAAAAATTAAAAGACAAAAATGACACAGCTTCCCAGAAACTCCAGCCTAAAATCAGCACAATTTCACGTGAAAGCATCCAGAAAAAGCTGTATATAGAGTGTATAATCTGCGTAGGTAGGCTAATATATGCTACGTGAGAGTTTCTATATATTATTCATAGAGACGCACGCTCGCGCCTACATTCGGCGATTCGGCTTTATTGCCGAGCCCAAATGTGTTTATACACGCCGTGTCGCTACCAAACTCTTTTATGGTCTGTATGGGATTCTGGATTTGAATCTGGATATTTTTAAATCTAGTCTTCATTGGTGTACAGTTAGATATCTGTATATTTTTTTTGGTGCTTTTGCTTTCTTGGATTTTTATGAAATCATTTTTTCCGGCAGTGGTTACTTACAGCCTACAGGAAATATTCGCTCTTTCGGCTAAAACTATAACCTATAGCATTCCGCGATAAATATGTAGCATATGTTCCAAGAATTGGGTCTCATGAAGAAGAACCGGCAAGAAACTCCATAAGACATAGGATAACTCCAAGAAATGTCTCAATTATTCAATATTAAACAAATAAATTATTCACATAACGATAAAAAGTAGATACTAAAATTGATAGTATAGTGATAGACACTTCATAAAATTGATGGGTGTGCAGACGGGACGTTGGGTAAGGACTTGTCCAAACACATTATGATGAGATCGGTTTAGCTATTGAATTTGTGGTGATAAACAAATTATGTTTGATTAACAATTCATGTGAACATATTTGTGATTTGTCAGCATATACGGAAATAATATTAAATAATGAAATTATAGACAAAATTCAGTATAAATTATGGATACAGAGTTTTTATTCTGGAAAAGTAGCTAAAATATTTGAAAAAAATCTGCCCGTAAGTATAATTTTAACGCAGTTTCCTTTTCCTGTTTCTATAATGAAGTAACAACAATAAGTACAAGAATAAAGGTTAAATCATATTTCATAAACTTCTACGAAATATAACAGTTTTTCAAAGATTTAGAAAGAAAGAAAGAAGAAAGAAAAAACATTCAATTGCGAAATTGNCAAAATGAATTAAGTATAAAATTGATATTTTACGAAACGGTTAAAAACTACTTCACAAAGATAAAGGGGTGAATGTAGGTTTTCTTGTATAAGGAGGTCAAGGAAAATGTTTGAAGTAAAGAGCTATATTTAGGTCATATCTCAGGAATAGTGCTAGACATTAAGATTCCTAGTGTTCCATATTTCTGAGTGTATCACAGACATAAATATGATAAGCAACAGACACTCACATCGGAATAGAAATATGCGTGTCGTGTTTCTGAGGTGATTTAGTTACTCTCATAAATATATTGTAAGTATTTGTGAAAATCTAACTTATCAATTGTAGTACTATCTACCCATAATGCTCTCATCATCTGCCTAATCTACTTCTTAAAAACATTTTAATTTTAACTAGCTTCCGCATAATATTTAACTACCCAGGTCCCGTAGGAACTACTCCGCGGACCCGGATCTTCTAAAATATTTTTTCAAATCGGACCACTTGTTCCTGAGATTAAAACGTTCAAACAAACAAACTCTTCAGCTCTATATTATTAATACAGATTAATAATATTTCGGAAAACAATAGCATTAAATAAAGATAAATTATAAGTAATTTTATTTATTTATCTCACCATACAATACCATTACAGGCTTACGCCCAATGCTATGCGCCCAATCTAAATTGTACTATTTTAGAAATACCTATAAAAAATTGTTATTTCTACACAATTACATGTTCAGCACAATTATAAACTGCTAGATCAATATGAACACCTCCAGTACACAATACGTATAAACAAAAACAGCGTATGTATGTATGTTCAACTGTATTTTAAATCGCGTTAGAGAAACAAAGGGACCGGCGCGGCGAGCATATGTCATGGTACTTTTATTACATAGCATATGGACCGAATGTGGCCCATATTGGTATATTTATCTTTTCCCTTATGTTATACGGCGATTTTATAAGCTTTGTCGAACGAATTTCTAAGAAAAATATGCCTTTTGGTTTTAGGCGTATCTCGCAGAAATTGTACTATGTGGTCGGATTATTATAGTAAAACTTCATGATTTTCTGCTGAAACTGTTAACGGATTTGAGAATGGTAAAATATTTTTTAATATTTGTAAGGTTATTTATAATTTACTTATATTTGACTAAAATAGTCTTATTTTCCCCTGGAGTGCAAAAAATATTTAGGTGTTATTTTCACTTACAAATCCCACAATTAACCACACACACAATTGCAATCAATAACTTTGACACTAAATAAAGATCTTATCAGAATTTCAGGAAAAATTAAAAGACAAAAATGACACAGCTTCCCAGAAACTCCAGCCTAAAATCAGCACAATTTCACGTGAAAGCATCCAGAAAAAGCTGTATATAGAGTGTATAATCTGCGTAGGTAGGCTAATATATGCTACGTGAGAGTTTCTATATATTATTCATAGAGACGCACGCTCGCGCCTACATTCGGCGATTCGGCTTTATTGCCGAGCCCAAATGTGTTTATACACGCCGTGTCGCTACCAAACTCTTTTATGGTCTGTATGGGATTCTGGATTTGAATCTGGATATTTTTAAATCTAGTCTTCATTGGTGTACAGTTAGATATCTGTATATTTTTTTTGGTGCTTTTGCTTTCTTGGATTTTTATGAAATCATTTTTTCCGGCAGTGGTTACTTACAGCCTACAGGAAATATTCGCTCTTTCGGCTAAAACTATAACCTATAGCATTCCGCGATAAATATGTAGCATATGTTCCAAGAATTGGGTCTCATGAAGAAGAACCGGCAAGAAACTCCATAAGACATAGGATAACTCCAAGAAATGTCTCAATTATTCAATATTAAACAAATAAATTATTCACATAACGATAAAAAGTAGATACTAAAATTGATAGTATAGTGATAGACACTTCATAAAATTGATGGGTGTGCAGACGGGACGTTGGGTAAGGACTTGTCCAAACACATTATGATGAGATCGGTTTAGCTATTGAATTTGTGGTGATAAACAAATTATGTTTGATTAACAATTCATGTGAACATATTTGTGATTTGTCAGCATATACGGAAATAATATTAAATAATGAAATTATAGACAAAATTCAGTATAAATTATGGATACAGAGTTTTTATTCTGGAAAAGTAGCTAAAATATTTGAAAAAAATCTGCCCGTAAGTATAATTTTAACGCAGTTTCCTTTTCCTGTTTCTATAATGAAGTAACAACAATAAGTACAAGAATAAAGGTTAAATCATATTTCATAAACTTCTACGAAATATAACAGTTTTTCAAAGATTTAGAAAGAAAGAAAGAAGAAAGAAAAAACATTCAATTGCGAAATTGAAACGCATACATACATAACTACAAGTATAAAAATATCTTAAATTAATAAAAATAAACATAAAAAGGAGTTAAACTAAAAATCAAACATGAGGGGGTAGTATGCGTCACAACCACGCAATACGGCCCTCGCTCAGCATGATGCTGCGACCCCGTGCGAGACAAAGTCGCAGCGCTGATTTTCAGCGATTTCATGTTTAGTTAATAATTTACTACAATAAACTTAAAGGTCAAAACTTTTATAAGCAGAAATATGACTACTCAAAAATCTAATTTCATCTTCTGAGCCAAAGAAAAGAAAATAATAATTACACTGCTCTTTGATACAGAACGAAAAAGGTTACGTAATAAGTCTGGTTTCAAAAATAATGTCTAACATTTATGTTTGACTAGCTCCCGCCAGCGGTTTCACCCGCTTCCCGTGGGCATTACTCCGCGCACCTAAATATAAACTAGTCTATAGCTTTGTTAATCAATGGGGCATCTAACACTGAAAGAATTTCTCAAATCGGACCAGTAGTTCCTTAGATTATCGCGTGTAAACAAACTCTTCAGCTTTATATTATGACAAACCAACAAACTCTTTAGCTTTATAATATTAGTATAGATAGATAAAAAAAAGATAAATGGCAATAGAATCTGTATAGCGTCGACAGATGGAAGTCGAAACAATCCATACCCTTCAAAAGCTTTCACAAGAACAAATAGTGTGCGATGAAAAACAGTGATTGCCCACTTAAAATTCATCAGCCAGGTTCGATGCTAGAAACATTTTCTGGGGCAAATAATAACAAAAAGGCTTGGCCTGGATTTTAATGCAAGGAATGTGCAGAAATAAATTCACGAAGATTTTTCAGTGGACGCAGCGGGACTGCGTAATTTGTATGCTGCGTACTATTGGGGTTCCGTATGCTTTGTTCGCGTTATTTTTGGGGGAATATAATGGCGACCTTGAAGGTTGGGGTAGGTTGGTGATATTTTCTGCTTAAATTACAGTTCTGCGAATGAAAATTGTACCTAATGATTGAATTGTGTATCGTAATTTTGCCAATGTTTAATTTATTTGAACGCCTTCAGGTTTTTTCTAAAGTAGTATTCATTACTGCTTTAGAAAAACTTGAAGGCGTTCAAATTACAAAACCGAGAAGATTAAAAAAATAAGACTTTTCAAAATGTATTTTATTGCAATACTTTTTCTATCGCAATCTCATCAACCGCTGTTGAAGGTGCAACACTTTTGAAGTGATTTCAATTTAAGCTAAACTTGGTAATACAAGTTCTGCAAAACGTCCTAGTGCAAACTGCACACTTTCAAAGTTTTAATTTATTATCTACATAGTTACTGTAACTTACTTTAACGACATATGGAACCATACCGCTATTCCCCGCTTCAATGCTACCACCACTATAGAGCGTCCGTCACCCGCGAGTCGGACCGTCAAATCCTGCTATAAATATACAGCGAGCTCATTTATTGCGCTGCACTCATGTTATACTGATTTTATCAAGTAGTATTAATGTTCACTAATAATAAAAATGTTGTAATTTTACCTTGTATATAAAATATCATAAACTATTGCATTAGCTTCATTAAAAGTTGTATTGGAAGGCTTGTCCAAGTAACTTTAGTGATAGAAATTTATTTAGATTATCACATTAAAACTAAATAATGAAGGTAAATAAATACAATAACATTTATTTCTGGACTTATTTTTACAATGCTTCTTAACCTTTTCTTGAAAAAAATAAATAAGGCTAAGGAAAAAAATACCTTAATTATTTAGCTTTACTAAACAATAATTTGTAGAGCTTTAATTTAGAGATTAAATTTTTAGGAGATTTAATTGTAACGTAACCCTTACAAACCGCCCCACCGCCAGCGATTTGTCCAATAACAGCAATATAAATCCCAACTACTTCACTTAAATTGTCCGTTAAAATCAAGCTGGAACAACAATTGTTCACACTACTACAATAAAAGTTAAATAAAGGCCTGGCCGGGCCACTTGCGCCCGGAAATCCATTCGTTGAGCCCGCAGGCTCTAATTTCCTGTTCACGCCTGGGCCGCATAGAAAACGTGATTCTTTGCGAGCTACAGTACAGACGTACGAGTTAATGGTGTTGGGAATATGCACTTTTATGAACTGCGGAAAGGTTTGTGAGGGAAATCCACTTGGTTTGAGGTTGAAGGTGTTTTTTTCTTTGATTTTCACGTTCAGCTACGTATCTTGGACTTGCTTAGTACAATAAATCAAATTAGGTTATAATAAAGTTATTCTCTGTAAAAAATCTAAAGTGATATTCATTATCTGAATAGATCTTGACTCTGTTGACTTTGATCAGCTGCAAAATAATAATGACTACGCAGAGAAATGTTCAAGTCATCGTGATTAGAAGTTTTAAAGGGACTACGAAGTGCTACGCCGTAGCTGTAGCAAATGCTACGGCGTAGCCAGATCAAATAAATTAAAATACACAGATAATTTAATTTGAATTTACGTGCTATAGAAAATAATAAAAATACAGCTTTGTAGCATATAATCTTTAAGCCAATAAAGTTACGTAGCACCCTCTATCTAATTTACATACAAAATCTCTTCGGTGTCTTATCAACAAAGGAGATATAGAAAAATGTATATTTAACAAAGTAACAAAAAGCTCCCGTAGGCTTTTCACGAACCGGAAATTAGTATCTTCAGGCTTTCTCATGAAAAGCCCGGAGCGGTTCCGGAAGTGAGGAATTTCCCGCGGCCCGAGTGGCCAATGGTAATGGTGCCGAATTAAACGGCCCATATTAGACTGCTCTATTACCTGCGCGTGATATTTATAATAATTAAATAATAGTTAGTGAAGCAACATAGCTCTCTCTCTTGATCATAATACATTACTGATAAAAGATATTAAGTTAAGGTGCACCAGTTATTTGTATTTTAATTTTGTGGATTATAAATGAAAGTATTACTAGCTACTGCATGATTTCTTTAAAAAAATTATAAAATAACAAGCAATGTTTCTGTAATTTACACCTCTGCTGAATCGTTTAGATAACACCGCCTCCCTTAACTTTACCATTACATAACGCAATAGTTTTCAAACAAAAAAATCTACATAACAAACGTACAAAAAAGCATGTCCTTGTCTTTTCATCCGAAGAAAGAAAATCTTTTTCAAGCAGTCCAGACGTCTGAGTAAAGCCTCCGATGTGAGACAAAGGCTAGTTCTTAAGGAATTGTGCACAATGCCTGTCGCGGGTCAACTCAGTTATTAATTAATACAAAACGGAATAATTTCCGCAGCGACGCTGAATTAAGTACGGCGAAGTAAACGCTTGTAGGAAACTAATGATGAATGACTGGTGGATATGGATATGGCATTTCAGTGAGTTTGATGCTCCACTATCTAAATTAAGTTAATTCTTTAATTGCTCTCATAAGAATCGAAGCCAAAGGTTGCAATCCCTGGTACGAGAAAAGTTATCGAAATTTCTAGAATCATTGACAATGAAATAATGAAAAATCAGTTTCAATCTATTACATCATGAGCAGTAGACACTTTATAATACACATTTCACATTTTTTTAGCACTTGTTTTGACCAGCAAACAATTTTTCCAACTACAGAAACCTTTCGTAAACGTGTCATTAAGAACTACACGAATACCACATCCTTTTAACCACAACAATATTTATGATCCCTGAAGCTATAACTATTACATTAATAATTAATTTAGAAGCTTTAGAAGTACTTCCTAGAAGTGGTAGATGGAACGAGTATAGTTGTGGAGCCTTTTGTCATGCATTACTAGTTTGTAATAATATTGGTTGTGATTGTGCACTAGGTCAAACTTTGAAGGTCCCTATAGTTCTTGAATACGTATTTTAAACTTTGCTTTTGGCACATTTACTCTTGTTATAAACAAGTGATATTTAAATTTCAAAAGCAATTTTGGCATACCGATGGATATAACTATTTTCGATTACCTACACGTCAACTACCTCAAAGTTTTAGTTAATATGTTACGTCTTGAATTGGTAGGTTAGGAATCCTTCTAACTCAAGTATTAAATAAGACCTCTTATAAATACACCAGTAAAAATAAAATGTATTCATCTTAAACAGTAAATCCTAAGAATCTCAACTCCAGCACACAGGAGGGCCATTGATCAATACAAGCCATTTCACCAACGTTTGCAAGCCAGGCACATACCCGCACGATTTACAGAGCCACACCACTACACAACATGCCGAACTACATAAATCACTCTTATTTTTATCGGTTAATACTCTAGTTCTATGAATAGTCGAAAATGGATTTATGTTTGAACTGCATTCGTTTAGAGTGAAAATTAAGTGAACAAGTTCTTGGTCCTTTGGTCCGTATTTGAAAGACCTATGTTGTTGGTATGCAATATGTTATTTTAGAGTAGCTCGTTATTTATTGCAGTTGAATTGTAAGTGCATGTACTTTTTGACTTGTTAACGTAATAACACGCCATAAATTACGGTGAACAACGTATACCTATCTATACTAATATTATAAAGCTGAAGAGCTTGTTTGTTTGAACGCGCTAATCTCAGGAACTACTTGTTCGATTTGAAAAAATTTTTCAGTGTTAGATAGTCCATTTATCGAGGAAGGCTATATATAGGCTACTTTTTTTTCGGGTGCGCCGAGTAGTTCCCACGGGACGCGGGTGACCGCTGACAGAAATTAGTTATTAATAATTTTATTTAAATAACTAGCTTCACTTCTCCTTATGGTTAGTTAAAATATAGTCTATGTCATCCGAGGATAGTGTACCTTTCAACAGCGATAGATTTTTCAAATCGACTTAGAAGTTTTGGAGCCTACTCGATACAAAATCAAAAATCTTCAAAAAAATCTCAAAAATCTTCTTCTTCGTAATACTAGTACTAATATAGACAGAAATCGTATACAAATGCAGGTATTGCAATACTAAAGACAATAACTAAAGCCAGTTTGAGGCATTAAAGTCGCGAAGAGTATTCATCAAAGGTCGGAGCGAAGGTTCCACTTAGATATTGTGAATTCCTTCAGTTTCAATATTCATTCGGACTACAATACGTCTTTGGGAGTTCATCCTGCTTCTTTGTTACAAAAGATTTTTGTTTCAAAATCTTTGGATTCTCGGAGAAAGAGGGAATTAATAAATGCTGTACTATGTACAAGTTTCATGGCACCTATTGTTCAGTTTCTAGAAGTTTCTTCATTATGATCATGGACTGTTTAAAGGTTACGTATTTATGATTATATTTCGAGTAAACAACTAATGAATATTGTAGTACCTAACAGCTTAATATTTTTCTTAAAACTTTCGTTTACTAAGCACAATACGTACTTTAGAAATAAATACGATATAACAGCTACAATAATAGTTTATTTCAATAAATAAAATAAAATAAAAATTTCACTGATTTTGAATTGAAATGTTATTCGGACAATCGTTATACAATGCATTTATAGTTATTTTGTTTTTAATAAAGCGAGCATTAATAGAATGAGTTTGTTTTTGATGAATTTTCACTATACTTATAATGTTTGATTGTCTTACAACAAAATAGGATTTTATAACTGCTCGCTATACCTAAAGGTGAACGCACACCTATAAGAATTGTGTGCATTTGACGAATCGGTCACAGAAATAATAGAAGAACTTTGATGGGCTGACGCGCGTCGTCAGATTTCGTTG